>PVKB01006317.1:0-66432 GCA_004027205.1 Ctenodactylus gundi | reverse complement strand
GGGGGGGGGGGGGGGGGGGGGGGGGCACCAAGTCGGCCCAGGCCCGCACAGAGAGATGCTCAGGAAACACCTCTTTCAACAAATTTGCCTGCACTTCAAGCCTAAAGCCAGCTTCCAGAGAGTAGGAAATAAAGACACAGAGTGCCTTCCTCTGTTTCCACCCTGCTTTTATTTTCTTTCTTTCTTATTTATTTATTTATTTGTTTTGGTGGCGTTGGAGATCAAGCTCTGCTCCTTCACACTGAGCTGCATTCTCAGCCCATTTTTTTTTTTTAAGTTTTGATTTTGAGACAGGATCCTGCTAAGTTGCTAAGTTGTGGAGAGGCTGAGCTCAAACCTGCGATTCCCTTGTCTCAATCTCCCAGAAAGCTGGAATTACAGACCTGTGCCACTGGACCCAGATCCATTTTTATTTTAAACTAACACAGTGACATTTCCTCCCTCCTCTAGGCCACACTATATCTCTATATCCCCACCTCGTCCGATGCCAGTGGGCCATTTGCTACAAGGAACTGCCCTATTTCCCTGATGAGGAAACTGAGACTTTTAAATCAGACAAGAGTAAGCTCCAGTCTTCTTAAACAAATGTACTCCTATTAATTTCCAGCTTCATCACTGTGAATGTCACATGTCACAGAATCCGCCCATTTTCATTTTACAACTTAATTATTTTTGATCAATATTTCCAGTTGTATAATCATCACAGAACATTTTTAGTGTCTCACCATGGCAGTTCAATACTTGGTGCCCATGCTACCCTCACCTGCTAAGCAGAAGCCCCTTCAAGGAGAGCTAAGGTGAGAGAAGATCTTGGAGCTAGGGTGGGTGTGAGGGTGGCTGCCCAGTATTGAGGCCAGAGATCAATCCAGATGGTCAGGAGGTCCAGCCCCTGGCAGAGCTAAGAGCCACCTAAGAAGGGGCCGGAGGCCCTGGAGATTCTGCCACAACTGCAACTTTCAGGGTGGCTGTCTAGAAGAGCCAGCAAGCAAGCCACATCCCCATAGAGATCCACAGCCTGCAGCCCTGACAGCTGGTGTGGCCAGGAGGGGCTCTTTGTGGTTAAAACAGAGGCAAAAAAATAAAAAATAAAAAATAAAAATCAGTGCCTCTGGATCTTAGGCCAGAGGGAACCCTGGAGAAGACCTGCAGACCTTTCAGATCACATGAGCCCAGTCCTGTTTCAGCTCTACTGACTAAATGGTAACAACAGCAATGATGGCCACCATCTTTTAAGACTTAATCTATGGCAAGACACTTTGTGCTTAGAAATGTGTGTCCAACCATGGTGATATCATTTAATTCTCACAAAGACTCCTAGGAAGGTCTACGGGAAAGCTACAGATCAGAGAGGCTAAGAGAACTGCCCAAGTACACACAGAGAACAGCTATACAAGTCATGAGCAAGTCTGTCGTTTGCCTGTAGTGTCCCCATATGGCATAGTGGTGGCAAAATATCAATGGGGAGCAAGGGACCGGCACATGAGTTTTTGATGTTTGACTCCATTTGTTTTCTCTTTTCCCCTTCTTGGGAATGGGAACCCCACACAGGGAGGGGCCAAAGGTGGCTTTGTTCAGCACTAAATCCTCAGCAGCTGGCACAGGGCCAGGCATCCACAGATAGTCAGAAAATTTCATTTTGACACTGTCGTCTCTAGCATATGAGACAAAGAGATACTAAAATACCTGCCTTTGTGACTTCCAGGTTGAGAGAAATACGTTACTTCTTTGTGACTCAGCTTCCTCATAGGTTAAAAACCAAGAAGGAAATAGAGCTAAGAGAGATTGGGGAATGAAGCCGGCTCAGCATCTCACCCCTGAGGTCAGCTCTGGGTAACTGTGGACTGTCACTATCACTGTCCCTGTGCCCATTGCCAACACAGGAGGAGTGAGCTCCAAGAGAACCCTCCTAGGGAACAGCCAGAGGGAGGGCAGGGGCTGAGGTGGGCACTATCTACTCACCAGCTCCTAGCTCTTTCTTGAACTTGGCAGTGTTCAATGTTTGTTGACTGGGAAATCTTTAGAAGAGAAGGGACTGGTGCAGACCTAGGCCTGGAGGCCAGACACAGGGCACTTTTCACCAGTCTAGTGAACTCCGAGCCTCCACACAGGGTGTTCCAAGGGACTGACTGACGGATCCCCACTCCCACCAGCACCTTCTCCTGCCTGCCTTACCTCCCTCAGGAACACTCTGAGGAAGGTGAATCCTGTAAAGAAACTGTGAATAGTTGCTCTCGTACATTGTTATGCAAATGATACACAAATTGGAGTCTTACATCCTGGCCCTAAGGATGCCATCCTGCTTTGTCTTTCAGCTTCCCTGACGCCATTCTGAGATGCACCTACAGATGTTGGTTTATTATATACACTAATAACTCACTCTGCATCTGGCGAGGTGGGCTGTTAGCAGCCTCCGCTACAGCAGCCCAAGAGGGCGACCAAGGAATGCGTCCCTGAAAGATGTGCGATGTAAGCTCTTGGAGCAGCTTGCAATTCCAGCACGTTCTCTTATCAGGGCCTAAGTGGCAGCTCATGGAATTCCTGGCAAACCCAGAAACAACACAGATACCACAAAGACGCTGATTAAAAGCTTCCTTGAAATTTGGAAAATAATAATTTTTAAATGATAACATTAAAAAAACCCCTTAAGATGCATAAAGAAAACCAATTTAGTTGGAGCCAATCCTTCATCCTCAGAAGGATTAAAAGAAATGTTCTACAGTATGCTAAATGTGGTGGCGGCTTTGCAGCCTAGACATAGAATGTCCGTTAATTATTCCTCCAAGTTCCAACATGCACTTTATTAATCTCTCCCCCCACCTTACCAGCTACAGACGCAGGCTGAGCTCAGCACACTGGCAACAGAGCTTGCTGAAGTTTAGCGTCAGCTGCATCTTGGGGGCTGGCGGCCCTCAGCAGCAGAGCTGGTCAACCGCAGCATTGCCCTACCAGCAAGGAACCCCTTTTAGCATATCTCAGCCAGGGCACTCAGGACAGATGTATGCATTCTCTGTGGAATTCCTCTAAGAGCCAGACAGCAAGGGGAGACTTGAGGCCAGCTAAGTGACAAGTGTCCCTAACTCCTGCCTAAAGATCCAGAAGACAGGTGCTCACTTCTCATAAAGTGGCCCCAGGGAAGGTAGTGAAACAGTAAAATGAAAATGCCATCCACATGGAAACTAATGAGTTCAAGTTCATGTTGGTTTGAGGGTTGGGGTCCATTCCGCTCCTTCCAGTGTCTACCCACCCACTTGTAACTTATAATTGAATTATACTACCTTGTGATTCTAGTACCTACACAGTAGATACTTAGCACCTACTCTATGTCAAGTATTCTTCTTAAAACCAAGGTTTGCAGGTTCATGCACTGAAAGGAAGGGATTATCTCCATTTGCAAATAAGAAATCTGAAGCTCACAGAGTTTGAGAGGAGTGGAGGTGGGATTTCAGAACTACAACATTCCTGACTCAGAGGACTTTGTATTTCCAATTACAAGTACTTACAATGTTTGGGTCATATGATAAACAATTCTAATACAAGGTAGATTTAATACCTAATTTAAAATGAGTAGATAGAGCATTCTGAAAACTTAGAGAAAAGAGAAAATGTAACCGATTGGGAAGAGTTTGGTGGTTGTACAGAGGAAGAAGCAGTTGACATAGGACTTAAAAAAAATGAGGCATATGGGAATCAATCACTTATCTTCTTTATCAGAAAGGACAGTTAGGACAGACAACAGCCTGAGCAAGGGAGCTGGGTTTGGAAGGTAAGAAGTAAAGTTGGGAGCTGGGAGTAAATCAGAATGTGAAAGAAGGAAGATGACCACAGAAACAGAAAGTGGGATTAAATTACAAGGTTTCAAATATAACATGGAGCCTTTTTCCTTAAAACCTGTCAAAGAAAGTTGCTGGCATCTTTCACCTGTAGAAGACAGACAAATCATCAGTTTTTTTGTCAAAGGCTTACAAATGCAGTTAAAAAAACAACTCCCTTAATAATTATACCAAAGTCTCAGCATGGCATAGGAGATCCAGAGATCAGGGTTCAAGTCGCAATTCTTGAGTTCATTAACTAAACAACTCTGAGCATCTTACTCTGTTAGACCTATGACATTATGTTTGGTGACTTACATTGCTAAGGTTAAATATCAAGCGCCAATCACACAGCTGGACAATTAGTGGGAACATTTACATAATGCCCATTCTATGTTTATTTACTATATTTGTTCCAGAAACTATGCATACATATGTAGGCCCAGAAATACACCCAAATATAATTCTTTCATGTCAACCCCCTTTAAAGGTAAGAACCACTATTCCATTAGACTGATAGAGAAATGAAAGATCACAAGAATTTCACCAGTGAAGTCCAAGATTATACACCTAGAAATTAAAAGAACCCAATTATCTCAAATTTAGTATTATTGCCTCACATAAGCCATGTAAATTGGTAGGTCTTACTGCATAGATTGTGGAATCCTTCAGATGAGTCAGCTAAAAATTGAACAATATTCAAGCTTAATTTTTACTTGGACTACATACTAGTAAGGGAATGCTGCAAATTGTATTTAATTGGGATTTATCTTACATCTGGTATAGAATATATGAGTGTAGAAGATGTAGGAAGGAGTCTTAGGGTAAAATGAGAAGATCCTTTGGTGGTATCAAGTATCATAAGAAAAAGTCTCTCTTTTTAGAGGAAAAGTTAAGAAATTTTCTTTAAAGCAATAGCTTTTGGACAATTGTTTCTAGTTCCCAAGATTATGATGTAAAAATCCCTGACTAGTCCAGCGCATCCTACATGCCTTAACAGCACATCACACCTAGCGTGGGAAACATTTCCAAGAAACTCAAAGTTTGGTAGATCAAACTATATTCCCTTATATCTGATAATACTGAGGATGATTACCAGGGTGCATTGAGCAGTCACTTTGTACCAGGCCCTGGATTAACTCTTTGGTGTGCACTGACTTTTAGCTTATACAGCAACCTTGTCTGAGGTGGCCAGACAAGGTAAAGGGCACACAGGTGAGGTGGACTGCTCCAATTCACTAGCTAGTCAGTCACTAGCAGAGCTGGGACTCAAGCTTAAGCTGTTTGGCTCCATCCCCAAAGGCACTCTGCTAATAACCATTATCTGGAATGTGTGAACGGCGCTGACTTTCACAAGTACCTCCACATTTATTCCCTCATCTAAGCATCTAAGCCTCACACAAGTCAGAGATGAAGGTAGGAGTGTTTCTACTCTAAAGGGAAAAACACCACCGGGGCTCAAGGCCACATACCAATTGGAAAGCAGCTGTGTTCTTTATTACAGAAAAAGGCATTCTGTTTTGCCTTCATTCAGGAAAAAAAGAGAATACACATATCTGACAAAATTCCAAGAATTCTCAGAGCAATTACGGAGTCTCTTGCTACAAACACAGCAGAACCTTCTTCAAAGCACCACACATGCTTGGAAGAGCACACACATAAAAGTGTAATTTGAACACTTGTCGGTTTTACCCCCTTGTTGCAAGAGAAGAAGAATGTTTATGCAAAAAAAAATCTAGCTGCATTTCCCAGTTTAATTAGTTTTGTCAAGTGCCTCCAATATGATTTCCATGTTAATTTCCCCATATCCCATTTCAGTTTCTTTATATTCCACTTCGATTATTTGCTTAAAAATTGAGAGAGGCACAATGACTATGTTTAAATTCCACTTGACTCAACTAACACTTACTGATGTTCTGTCTTGCACAAGCCCTGCAGGGCCTTCAGAGACACACACAGCCTGTGTGATATCTCACCCTCGTACGCCATCACAGACATGCCAATCCATCACCTGCTCCCTTCCCTACCCCACACTCCTGGAGGTGAAAGCCTCAATACCTTCCAAAATCTTTCTTATTGTGACTTTCCAGGTGACCAACAAGACAGTTAACACTGATATGGGAAAATAGGAGCTATGTGCTATTCTAGCCTGAAAGATGATCTCATACCTCTTTTCCCATTTAATTCTTAAGAGGTAGGGTTATTTCCATTTTATGTGTTTTTTCCCCTAAAAATCAGTGCTTATTGAGTATGCATTTTTTTGGAAATATGTGATTGTTTATATATGTAGCCAAGTTCCCAGGGCCTTATGGAGGGCCTATGGTATAAAGATGTGTTGTGGTCCCTAGGAAGCCCCCTGTCTGGGGTGAGGAGGACTGGCCACATGAAGGCAATCAGAAGGCAGCGTGGGACTCGGGATACAGGGACAGGGGATGGGGAGGTACACACCTCAAGAGACCCTGGTCATTAGCTGCTGAGACAATGACTCCCAGATCTCAGCCCCTTAATATAGCAATGGTTTCTTTCTTCATTGCAGTCTAAAGTGGATTGGAAGGCTGACCCAGGAGTGCAGGCTGCTTCCATCCTAGACCTTTGCCGCCTCTTCAAAGTCACCTGTAGGGTCCCCCCACCTGGCCCATTCTATGAAATGGATGGTTGTGCTCCCCAAAATTCATACATTGAAATTCTACTCCTCAGCATGATGGTGTCAGAGACGGAGGCTTTGGGAGGTGATTGGGCCATGATGGTAGAGTTCTAACAGATGGGATACAGGATGAAACGACTATCCATAAACCAGGAAGAAGATCCTCGTCTGATACCAGATCTTCCTGTTCCTTGATCTTGGGCTTCCCAACTTCCAGAATTATACAAAATGAACAGCTGTCATTATAGTCACCAGGTCTATAGTAGTCCAATTATAGAAGCCAAAAGTCACTAGGACACAAACCAGCAAGCAAGAAAGAAGAGAGTTGTGGGTTTAAAGATCAGGCCTGGAAGGGGTATGCACCTAACTATTCCAATCAGACACATGAGGCTCTGGGGAGAGCCAATCTCAAGATCACTGTTTACTTCCCCTGATATACAGGAAAGACTCTGTCTCTTAAGTTTTCCTTAGAGGAAGGGATCATGACCACAGAACATCTCTGAGTCATCCCTTGAGGGCAAGCTCCACCTGTACTCCCAATCCACTTCAGACAGAGATATAAGAAATAAACCTTAGCTATTTATGTCAGGACACTGAGATTTTAGGATGATTTGTTGTGGCAGGGTTTGCTGAATTGCCCCTGCTAATAGAGATTCTGTTTATCGCTTTACTCTAACATGGAGATAACAGCACCCTGCTGTAAGGACCAAATAATAAGTGGACATAAAACTCCCCAGTGATCTTCTGGAGCAGGTTTCCCATTATTCATCTTACCCTGGACAGGCAGGTGGGACCCAGGTGTGGAGACAGCGAGAAAGGCCTCTCCTGCCATGTACAGGCGACCTTGGCTCCTCCAGAACCAGCAGCACGCCAACCCGAGTCAAAGGGGTCAGAGGTCCTCTGGAGCTTCTCCCTCTAACAGCAACAGCCCCGCACACAGGTATTGATCTGCCAAAGTCATGAGCGATAATCCTTGGTGAAGAGTCTGTCAGTCTGTCGCACAGAAAATGCCAGGCAGAGCCGGCCAAGACCTCTTCCCAAGACATTTGGGTGGTTGGTTCCAGCTCAGAGCTGCCCCCCGCCCCCTTCTATCCTCTGGCCTCCCTTTCACTGGAGTAACACTAATGGTAACCAGCAGTGTGCTGGAACAGCTCACACGACAAGAGAGTCAGAAGGCAGACGCTGCTCCCCAGTCCTCATTCAGCCATGTTTGAGCTCTGATTCAGCCTTGCTGGGAGCCCTTACACCACCGCTCTTTGCTTCCTTCCATTCCTCCCGGGTTTTGTTTGTCGTCGTTCTTGCTGATGTTGTCGATGGTGTTGTTGTTGTTTTGGAAATGACAATATGTCAGAACTTACCAGCAATCGTTGGGGATCATACAATGAGTAACAGTTACAGTATTGGCCTCCATTACCGTGACATAGCAAGGCTCCACGCTTGGCAAGTTAACCAGTACTGAAATGCCTTACTTCCCTTATTCCTATCACATGCATGCATGCAGAAGATTCTGTGTTATTCCTGCTGCAAAGTATCACGAGAAGCTCAAAGAGACAATGCCACTGATGAGGGACGTGCGGTATCAGTTGGGAGAAGCAGGTCTTGAACCCCGGGCTGTCTGATTCAAGCCTTGTATTTATTTTTTCTCTATCACATGAAGTGAAAGGAGAATTTGAGATTCAAACTTAGATTTTTAAGAGTTATCATAAGTTTGGATCTTCCCAGGGAGGGGAAGTATAATAAAATACTAAAAATGTATCCATATTTGCATGAGGTTACACAATATCGTAAAAACACTCTCATATGCTGTGGCACATTTGAGGACCCCATGGGTGCCTCCAAACAGTAATTGCTGGGCTACTTTGGTAGCTCAGAGTCTTACTTCATGAGGGTTGCGTGTTTTGGGGCCAAACAAAGAGGGCAGGTGCAGATATGGTCATTGGCAAGTGAGTCTTCCACCATACTGCCCGGTTTTAGAACTCCATGGTCATATTCCAAGCATATTCTGTTGCTCGTGCACATGTCTGTATCTCCCTGAGCCACCCTCATGAGTTTGTTGGCACCAGATTCGAAGGTCTTCCACCTCGGGGCCTCCAGGGAGGCACACTGTGGTGCCAGGCTCATGGTGGATGTTTTACAAGCCTCTGTGGAACAGCTGAATGGGTGAATAGATGACTAAATGGATGACAATGGAGGGAGGGGACAGACTGGCCTGAGTGAAAGAAGTAACTATGTAACAGGAAGGCAGACAGGGAAGGGCATGGACCCCAAGAAAAAAGGAAAAAACAAAAACAAAGAAAAAGAAAGAGGAACACAGAACAGGGAAGGGATAGTCAGGAGAGCATAGCACAAGCTACCACAGCAGCAGCCAAGGGCTGCTGCAAAGCTTGGCCCTCATAAACCTATTGTGATTTTGTTGCTTTTAAATCAGTAAAACTGCTAGATTCCCTTTTGTGAATCTAGCAAGAGAGCCAGAGCCAAACAAGAGGCAGCAGGAAGGCAGCTGCCCTGTCTGTGGCCTTGGCTTTGGCTCTGTGAGCCAAGCTGATGCCAAATGCAGCCCACAGGCCTGAGGTGGAAACCTGTGCCCTGGCCACCGTGGTCCAGCGTGATCCTCTGGCCCTGCACAACCACCATCTTCCTCTTCAGAACAGGCAGCGTGTGGCCATCTGGCTTCTGCCTCTCTACTTCTTTACTTACCTCCCCTTAAACCTCCGTCCTTCATCCCAATTGCTCCTCCTCACCACCTCATACTCTTGGCTCATTCTCCTATTTCGCTTTTCTATTTTGCACCCCAGACCTGTTCCTTAATTCCGGTCAGTGGCTCTGACATCTAGCTTTTCTCCTTGGCCATGACTTACTCTTCTGGTTATCCCACCTTCATTCTTCATTGCATAAATATCTGGTCTAGTCCACGCTGGCTGCCCAACCTTCCCTAATGAGCATGTCAGAGCAGGATCTCAGTCTCCAAGGCTAACATAGTGCTTTCCATGGACAGTGTCGAACATGACGTGTGCGTGTGTCAGGCACCTGTTCACTGCCATATATAAAGAGAGAACTATTGTTACCACCTTGCAGCAATGAAGGGATACAGGTGGCCTGGAAGGGGAAAGTAAGAGCTCTGAGGATGGTGTGAGAGACGGAGATATCCTGGGTCTTCTGGCCCTTGCACTTGAACCAAGAAGCCAACCTGACATCTAAGCTTGTGTAGTGTCGTAGTGTAGTTCTTTATTGTTTTTAAGTCAGGATTGGGTACTTTTTTCTGTAAAATACCAGAATATTTCAGGGTTTAACTATCATACAGTTGCTGAAACAACTACATTGCCCCGATAACATGAAAGCAGCCATCAACAATACATAAATTAATGGGCATCGCTGTGTTCCTAAAATGTGATTTACAATAAACAGGCAGAGAGCTGGACCTGGCATGCGGGCTGTAGTTGGCCAATTCCAGCAGAAGTCATTGTGGGTTAGAGCACTTTGTCAGCAGCCCAAGGCACCCTGATAACACAAGTATAATTTCCAAAGCTAAGTCTCTCCGCTGCTGGCCATTCTTCAAACTGAACTCTGCAGA
This sequence comes from Ctenodactylus gundi, assembly GCA_004027205.1. Taxonomy (NCBI): domain Eukaryota; kingdom Metazoa; phylum Chordata; class Mammalia; order Rodentia; family Ctenodactylidae; genus Ctenodactylus; species Ctenodactylus gundi. The sequence continues at coordinate 56,408 of PVKB01006317.1, read as the reverse complement.
TACAGTTTTTTTTATATCTGTTAGTCAAGTCCTCCTCAGTGTCCCACAGACACCTTAAAATCAGCATATTCAGAGCCAGCCTTGTCTTCCCCACTCCCACCCCAATTGCCCTGCATTCCTCACTTAGCAGAGGCCACCATCACTCTGAACTGTTTATGCCCAAAACCCCTGAGCCATCTCCATTACCTCTGTCATCAGCCAGCCAGCCATCGTGTTATGCTAATCCCACTATAAACTGTTTCTCTACTCTCCATCCATCCAAATTCATTAACGAGGCACAAGCAGAGCCAGAACAGACAATACATTGGTAACAATGCTCAAAGGAAAGGCTGCTCCTGCCCTCACTGAGCGTGAGATAGGATTACTGGTGCTCAGCAGACAACAGCCCGGACCCACCACCTCTGGGAGCCTCCTGCATGGCAGCCTCAGCACTGGGCACTCCACGGCAAGACCTAGGGTCTTCAAGACAAACCTCAGTGCGTATATTATGAACTCTTATTCCTAGGTAAAGACATGGAGGCTAAGGAAGGTTGAGGCTCCTACTCAAGGTCACCATAGCACAGTGGTAGCTGCAGCACCACTGGAGGCAGGTCTACCTCCAGACCAGAGCCCAGGTTCTCCTCATTCCCCAGGCCCCTGCTTGTGCATCCTTGCACGGGGCTTTCTTTTTGAGCCACACAGTCACTTTGAGAATTTTCAGTCAAGGATACCCAGGATGACACCTGGATCTTACTTTGGCAAAAAGCCCATGACAAATGTCTCATCAACACAAGGGCTGTGCAATTAGGCACAGGCTATTAAAACACCCCATGTTGGAAATCAGTCACTCAGTACACTCTGCCAAATACCACTGCCATCTGTGCCACGGCAGGGCTGTCTACCAGAGAATGACACAGACCCAGGTGCTGGGTGGGGAGCGGGGCCTCAGCAGGATGATCTCTTCGGAGTCACGCGGGGCCAGGTAAGTGTGGTCCAAGCTGACCTGACCCACTTTGGCTGCCACTGCTCTGCTATTTTCCTCTCACGCTGTCAATGTGGAGGGGAGATGACCAAAGGAACGTGACCCTACAACTGCTCCAATTTGGGCTCCTGCTGTCTTGGCCAAGTCACCAAAAACTCCCCTGCTCTGTTGCCTCTCCCTACCACGTCTCTAAACTGGATTGTCTCACCTGCCTCCCAGGGTTACCTTGAGGGTTTGAGGAAGGGAGGACTGTGAGAAGCCTGGGCATCACAGGGACCGAGCTGGTGCTCCAAGACAGCTGACCTGTTCCCTGCTCTGGCCTCCACAAGGGCACATAAGCTTCCAAAGGAGGCTGTCTGCTCTTGGTGGCAGCCCCTGGAGGTGGCCAGTAGAGAAGGGTGTGTTGATGGGCCCCTGGGGCCTCTGCTCCCGTGTGCATACGACATTTGGTTACCAAGGCACTAGTGGGGAGGGGTCTACACCTTGAAGGAAAAGACACTGCATCTCAGGAAAGTTAAGAGCAGAATAAGATCTTGAGCCCAGGTGTCATGCACTCACCTCTGACACCTCCAAATCCTGCCCGATTTACTGTTACATAGACTATTGGCAGTACTCTTAGAATCAGTGTTCTTTGTTTGATGCCCTGTGTCTGCCTTATCTCACAGGGTCCCCTACATTTTGTTTTTCTTTCTTTCTCATCATCTATCCCCACCCGAACCCATCAGCCAAGGCCTAAAATGGTGGACAACATTCTGTTAGCTGTCTGTTGGGTTGAAGTGTAAAAGGGCTCCTCCTTACAGAAAGACAACTAAGAGGCTCTGTGTTAGGACCTTAACGACTATAACAAGGTACTATCAAGCCATTGTCAGACAATCAAACCAAAGCTCCGGAAAGTAATAGCAATTAGGCAGAATTTAAGAGAAGACTCTGATTACTGGGGATGCACTTTTAATTTCATTCCAAGTGCTTTTACACCCCAGTATAACACTCATAGCCCTTCCCCTCCTTCCATCTACCTGTCTGTCTCTCCTTTCCTCTCTCTCTCTTTCCTTCCCTCCTCTCATTGGCTTTTCTCCTGTAGTTGGGGTTGCCAGAACCCTTGGATCTGGTTCTCACAGAACCCAGTTACCAAACCTCATTGCCTAGTTATAAATCTCTCTTTCTTAGGTCCTCCCAGAATCCTTAGTTCCCCCTCCAGGTTACGGGTTGTATAAGCTTTTGGTCACTTTTATTAGCCTTCAAAGCTTTAACCACTAGCCACTAGCCTGTAAACCCTGGGACTCGGAGCAGGCATTTGCCCACAGGTTGAGACCTTACAGGTATAGCTGGCAAGGACAGACTTGGAGGTCAACTGAACTGAAATTCTCAGGCCCAGGGGTTTATGAAAAAATATTCAGGAGGTATTCAGACTGTAGCCATAATATACATCTGTAACTATCCCAAGGGTCACACTTCCATGGGCTCTGCTGAAACCATGCCCTGTGCAAATGCCCACCCTCTTGAACATAGCCTATTGGTGGGGAGGACAAGGCTCTGGCAAATCCTTGCTTCATTCTGTGAGAAACACTGTCTGCCCCATCCCCACTCAGCTTTCAGTTTGCCTCTGTCTTGTGTCATACTGGGTAAACACTTTGGTCACTCATCAGATGTACTGAAGCTTTAATTGATCAGTTATCTCTTCAATGGGCCTGCAAGTTCTGCAAGGGTGAAGTCTGCAGATCCCAGGGATCCTCCTAGAAGAAGACACAGAACATGATGCATGCTCTTAGGAAGAAAGCGTGAGAAAGAGAAAAATGCAGGAGACAGAAGGAATACAGTGAGGGAGGGCAAGAGAAAGAAAGAAGTGACCAAAGATTAAGAAGGCAACAAAGAAGGCAAAGAAAGGGAAGGGAGGAGGATGAAAAAAATAAAGGTGGAAGAATAACAATAAGCAATCTAAGGAGATAAGTCTAGAAGGGGATGTAGCGGTGAAAAAGACCAGGGCCTTGCTCTAAGGAGACTCACAGGAAGACAGTGACAAAGACTTTTTAGAGGCAGGTGGCAATGTTGAGGGACCAAGTAAGCCAGCCAATAAATTCCAGCTTGGGACACTCTGGCTGTGGGAAGGTTTTAAATTCAGCTGGCAGTAATTTTGGCAGCACTTTCTTCAGGACGCAGCGACAGAGGTGGAGTTAGAGCCAGATTTGGAACAGCTCCAGTAGATCCTCTTGCCTACAGCCTCTGTCAGGCTGACCAAAATACCTGATGAGCGTGGTATAGTGCAGCACCAGGCACACTGGAGACGCTCCACTTATCACAGGGTGACATGATAAGACATAAAAATAATTAAGAAATATAGGGTCTTGTAGGCAGGTAACAAGATCACATGGCTAAAGGAATGGCCATGGCACCCACCTCAGTAGCTGGCACAGAGTTAGTAAAAGTGTACCAAAGGAACAAAATTCAACAAGGTGTCATCATCTCCAACTGCCATCCTCACCATCAGCCACCTCCTGTGTCTGTAAGCAAATAGGCATTTGCGGCCATGCCTCAACAAGCTTCCTTTCTCTGTACACAGGCCTAGCCAGGCCTCTGGGTGCCTAGAGTTAAACGATACCAAGTTCAAATCCTCACTTTTGAGTTGCTTCTTTCTTTCAGAGAAGGAAATATGGTCCATAGTATCTGAGCCAATGTCTTTACAAACACATTAGTATTCTTTTGTGTGTGTGATACTGGAGATCCAACCCAAGGCCTCTGCACTAAGCTACCACACCGATTCACTTTTTGGAAGAGGGTCTAGCTAAATCACCAATTCGCCCAGCGGGGGCTCAAACTGGCAACCAATCCTCCTTGCCTCCACCTCCCACTGTGCTGGGATTACCAAGCTGTGCCACCAGGTCTGGCTTGCTAGTCATTTTGCTGGACCTTCAGTCCTTACTTAAATCCTTGCTAATCACTTTTCTGGATTCAAAGGTGTTTATATAATCACTTCTAGCTTCCAACCTCACAAGGACATTTCATTCTCTGCCAGAAAGTTACCATTCTTCCCTGAGAAATTTAAAGCAGTACTGTGTTGTCAAACTACTCTGGGAAGATTTGGGATAAGAGATAAGACATAAAGCAGAACAGAAATTTCAGTCGTGTGACCACTGCTTTGGAGACGTGGCAGGGATATTACAGTGTCATTTAAAATACAATTATTCCCAGGAGAAGCAGTGTGATACAATAAAAAGGTCACAGGATTTGGAGTTAAGAGACCAATTATAAATCTCAGTTCTACACCAAGCCAGTGGGATGACCTTGGGCTAGTCACTCAATCTCTCTGGGCCTCAGTTTCTTCATCTATAAAAATCAATGGTCTTGGTATGATGACCGCCAAGATGACCCCCAGCTCTAATATCCTGAGATGCTAAAATAGCTCAGGTCATTCTGATGGCCAAAAAAATGAATGGTGATTCAGGCTGCAGCGGCAATTCATATTTTATTTATTTTTAAATTATGAAAAGTTCCTTTGGCCAGCTAGAGAGGCCCTATTCTCTGCAGGAACAAATGCCCATAATTTCAAAGCTATAGCATTAAGTATTAAATTTAGAAAATAGAAAGGAAATAAAATCATGCTTTTGTGTTTATAGCTTTATTAATAACTTTTACTTCATCAATAATTTGCTACATTTTTCAACCCTAGAAGGCAAGAAAATATTTGATACAGGAAGAAGAACAAAAATTAACATTTATTGGCCACTACTATAAAATACTATTTATTGAATACTCATAATACGCTAGACACTAAGCCAGAGATATTTCTCATGTTTTTTCCTTTCCTTTTGTATCAATAATTACACCATGAGGTAGGCATTCTTTTCCCATTTCACAGATGAAAAACCAAGACTCACAGAATGTAATTTGTCCAGTGTTATGTGACTGGTAAGATCAATTTGAACACAGGTCTCTCCAATATTCAGATCAATACCCATTCTGCTGGGTCACTTCTGAAATATTCTGACTAAGTGGAGAGCTCCCCCTCAGAGGAACTAATGAAATAGCAGCTGTGAATGCTGAACATCCTGGGAATAGTCTGAGTGGTTGGAATATGTGACCTCTAATGCTCTTTCTACTCCTTATGACCTTAACTCATTGCCAGCAGAACAATATGCAAACATCACCAGCCTTCTCAGAGAAGCTGCAAAATATTATCCTTCTTCTTTTTAATGTATCTCAAGAAATTCAGAAAACTCCACAACTTATCCCCTCTGCTACTCCCATTGTTTCTTTTGATGACCCACTAGAACCATAGAAGATTTCTGTACAATCCCGCTCAGAAGGCAGCCTGAGGAATGTGGAATCTAATTCGATAGCATAGGAAACGCCTACCGCAGCCCCAGGCCCCATTAACCTGGGCCACACTGCTGAATAACCAGCGGTCTTTCTTCCACTCAACTTGTTCTAGGAAGTGCTTAACTACCACTTCTATAGGGAGCCGTGGCCATTGAGCCTAAAATAACTCTTCTTCTGCTTTTTAAGCAGCCATTATCTCTAAAATGCCGGAGAAGCCTAGAATGTATTTGAGCTTCCTCACTCTACAGAAAGTTGAGGACAAAGATATGTCCTAAGGAGTCCTGTGTAATGCAACTCTTTGTGAGATGACCTCATCATTTTCCCCCTCACTGTTGTTAGTATCCACCAGGGACATTCCAGCTATTGCTCTAAGAAATGGACAACTTCAACTAGGATCAGGACTTCTGTGAACGGCTCTTCCTAGGGAAAGAATAAAATGAGCCTTGTAGATAACACCTGCCTCTCCTAGACACTGACTGCTGCTCCCTGGAGAGAAGCTGGGTAGATCTGCTTGGCATCAGGGAACCTCCTGAGAAGAAAACAACCGGGACTTGGATGATGTCAAAGAAAACCAAATATTGTAGAAGTGAGCAAAAAAAAAAAAAAAAAAAAAGAAGGAAACAATGATCTGAACTGTCATCCATAGCCTAGAGGCTCATGGGAAAGACTGGTTTGAACCTGGTATGTGGTGGAAACCAGAATATCCTCTAGGCATGATCCTCTTCGGCACATTTTGGGCACAAGGGTTGAACTTGTATGAATAACCTACATAACTACCATGTGCCAGTCACTATTCTAAGCGCTCTGCATAGATAAAATCATTAAAGTCTCAAAAAAAGTACCTACATGGTAGTTACTTTATAACTGCTACTTTGTGGAAAAAGAAATTGAAGATCAGAGAGGTAGTTTGCCCAAATGCGCATGGCTAGCAAGTAATAGAGCCAGGATAGAGCTCCGGTTACCTTGAACAAGACTCCAAGAAGGGATCCTTTTACAAAGAAACAAGGAAACTCCTACTAAGACTAGATGGGGACTCAATGACTAAATGAAAACGTAAGGATGTGAGCACCAGCACCCTCAGCTGGAAACTGGGAAGAGGACAACTTGTGTGTCAGAGCACAAGTGGCCCAGGAGAATGGAAATCTACAGGTAAATGGACCAGTAGGTACGAGGGGAAAAGGCTGGAAAATCAAATAAAATGAATGGGTGGACTGAGGACCTAAAGGGGCAAGAGTAAGTAACCTGAACCAGTTCTAAACAGTGTGAAGTAGCCAGTTAAGGGGAGAGGATACGCTACCATGGGGACCAGAAACAGCCATGGTGCTGGTGGTGACTGCCAAAGAGAAGGTAATTCCGACAGTCTTAGGCTTTATCTTCATGTAACACTATTCATCACAGCCCGAGAAGAATGATTTCAAGTGGGTTGGCAGAAAACTCAGGCTGTTAACTGTGAGAACCCATGGGCAAAGTCTGCAACAAGACCCTTACTCAGAAGCCAACCCTCAAAGCGCTTGGGTGCCTTAAAGACCTGACTGCCCCAAAACTTCACTCAGGGCCTCTCCAAATATTTACTGTCAAGTGATTGGACAGAGGGTGAACAATGCAGGGTGTTTTTAGGTTTCTAGTACCTACATTTTTAAAAAGTTAAAGAAATGGGTGAAATTAAATTAAATAATATTTTTATTTGGGGGCTGGAGGAATGGCACAATGGTTAGGGTCTTGCCTTGCAAGTGCAAGTCCCTGAGTTCAATTCCCCAGCACCACATAAAGCCAGGCATGGTGGCACACACTGTAATCACAGCACTTGAGAGGCTGAGGCAGGAGCACTGCCATGAGTCCGAGGCCAGCCTGGGCTACATAATGAGTTCAACGGCAGCCTGGGATACAGAGCAAGACCCTGTCTCAAAAAAAAAAAAAAAAAAAAAAGCTTTATTTAGCCTAATATCTATAAGAGTATCTTCTTCACATGTAATTATATAAAATATTAATGATATGCTAATATTTCTTTTTCATACTATCTTTAGCATAAAACCGAAGTGTATCTTGCATTTGCTGCAGATCTGAAATTGGATACTGATTTCAAGGGCTCAGTAGCCATACGTGGCGAGTGACTTCCATACTGGACAGCACTGTTCCAGAGGCCCCACCCTGGAGACTCTTAACTTGATCTTGCTTGCTTGTGCAGAGTGATGGGGCCACACATTCTGGTAAGCCTCAGAGAAGGCTGGTTCTCCAGCTTTGTCATACGTTAAGTTCCTTAGTTGCCATTGCTCCCTCTGAGGGTCCCTCTTTGAGAACTGAACCACACGCTCTCCCTGCCTCTGGCTCTCTATCCTGATCTCAGGTGGGAGCTCACAATGCCCTCCTCCTTAGAAAATCAGGCATTCCCTGGAAGCTTCTGCCTTTCAGTTCCCTTCTGGATGAGAGCCCCTAGACAGAACCCTGGGAGATACCACTCTAGCTGTCTGCCGTGGTGTTCAGAGGAGGTCCGTGAAGGCTTTCCTAATCCTGGTCCCAACATACCTGGAGCATCAGCTGGTTCCCACCCAGGTTCCCTACACAAGGGATCAGGCCATTTATCGTCTATTTTACAGGTCTGCACACTGTATCCCCCAGAGCTGAGCATGGTGTTCACATTTATAAAAGACTGAAAAGTAAGGAAAGGAAGAAGAATATGGCACAGGGACCATATATGTCATGCAAAGACCCTGTTTGATTCCAACCCTTCATCTTCAAGGAGAAGAAAAGTAGCCCAGATTGTACTAGGCCCCGACTATAGGAGACACAAACACAGCCGGTCCCTCTAGGCCTCAGGTGGAGGACCAGATCCTGACCTTTCACCAGGTGTCAACTTGGGAGCACTTCAGTGATCCCTCCCTCCTCTTGTACCAGGAGGGCCTCTGCAAGAACAATCCTAGGGGAGCTCTCACATTCTCCACCTCCCTCCACAAGCCCAACATTTGCTCATTCCCCTGCACATCTGCACAATGTAATTTGGAACTGCATTTTGTAATTTCAGTTCTGTCACAGCTTAACATCTTACCAAAGTTTCCACTAAAAGCTCTCTGTATTTAGCCTAATATCTATAAGAGTATCTTCTTTGGATGTAATCACATAAAAATATTAATGATATTAATATTAGGCTACTGTTTTGTCATTACAATTGTCCCCACCAGTGCCAAAGGGGTCATTATTTCCATGAATAGCCAGTGGTTTTTTTGTGGTAGGAAAGAATTAATGATTGCTAACTGACACAGTCAACATTTCAATCCAACTTAACAACCCCAAAGTCTAAAGACACTGAGGCCTTTTCCAGACCTAGTACCTCCATATACTTTGTGCTTTTGCCTGTGGCATTCTTTTCCATTTCTCTGCTCCTCCTGCCATGTTCCGAGATGCAGCTCAAATAACGCAATAATACAATTTAATAAAAGTTAAAAATAAACTTCTCTGATACTCTCAAATGTAAAGTAACAGCCCTAGAAAGGCTGGAAGACTCTATCATGCCAATGCAAGAAACACTCAACCCTCTAGTTAGCCTTAAAACAAACATCATGTCTGGCTTTGCATTTGTTTCTCCTACCAGGTTAAAATCACTTGGAAAGCTTTTTTGAAAATACAGTTGCTTGGGGTTCTTTGAGCTGGGGCCTGGACGTTAGCACCTTTAAATTTCTTTACGGTATGATACACAATCTGAAGAATCACTGCAAAGCAGTGAGTGACTCTGTAACCCTAGTACTTAAAATATATTGCCATTCAGCAACGAATATTTCTTAATAAATGAATTACAAAATACAGGGGAAATATAAAGAAAAAATACATACATTCAGTCACACAAGTTATTAAAAACTATTGTGAGATAAACAATTAACTCAAATAACTTCCATCTTTCAGAATAGGTTTGTTTAACGACAGCAAATACACAGGCTAACTAAGATCCCAATATCTCACTAAGCAAATTTTTCAGTTGTGCTCAAGTTGGCCTTCAAAAAAAAGGATGGATTCTGCACCATATGAACATGAAGGCAGTTCATTAGCACAGTCTCCAGCATAGTCCAGGAGACCGACCTGCAGAGCCCCGTCACGTAACGTAGATATATTTTAAGGTTGTTATCTCACAACTGTCAAACTCGGCCTCTTCCTCCTGCTTCCTTCCATGCAGTTTATCCTGGAGAGTGGCATGAGAGGTTTTTTTTTTATTAATCTGTTTGTCAAGAGACACTCTCAGCTCTCTTGTAGTTATGCTGCCTGTTAGTAACATTAAATACAAACATACCTCTAGGTTTCACTCGTTAATTTGTGCCTCTCCTATATTTATATCCAGCAATAAATATAGCGATAAGATCAGAAAATTGCTGATGGTCAGGAAGAGACAACAGGAAGGCCTTTGGCCAGTAGTTAGTAGCATGCAAGGATGTGGCATATTTGGAAAGATCTGATAAGTAGCTCTGGGTTGGCTGGGCTGTGAAGGCCTGCAGTCTCAGCACTCTGGGAAGCTGAAACAGGAGGTTACAAGTTTCAGCTCAGCCCGGTGAAACTCAGCAAAACACTGTCTCAAAATCAGAACTAAAACTAGGCTGGGACGGAGCTCACCACGAAGGCCCTTGGCTCAAACCCCAGTACCACGAAAACATACAGCAAACAAGCAAAACTCTGGATTACAGTTGCCCTAGTCACTTACTATGTCTTTGGACAAGCTAGCTTACTTCTTCAAGCCCTAAATAACTCATCCAAATATCAGAAGGCAACAATGAGCTCTGTTTCAAATGCTCCACCAAGTTATATTATGTACAACATAAGAGAAGAGGAGAAAAACACTTAAAAATCCACCAACAGCTATGCTAATGTGCTGGCTTCGCACATTCTATTGCAAATACCAGTCATCTGTTGTGTCCAGCACTGCTACAGGAATATGAATCATAGTGTTATTCTGACACTCATATCATGGTAATGAAGTTCTTCTGGCAGCTTGTGACCCACTGATTGCATAAGTCCAATTGATGGGGCTCCAGAGTGTCCCAACACTTGGTCCGACTTCCTTAGGATGTGTCTAAGAGTAAACTTCTAGGGACAGAACATTGAAATGGCAGCCTGAGTAAACCAAATTGCCTTCCTCGCATAGGTGGACCTTAGCCAATCAGCTGAAGTTTTGAAAAGAACAACAACAACAACAAAAAAATCCTAGTAGGAAGAACTTCTTGCTGTCTGACAGTCTGAGCTGGGGAACAGTATTTTTCTGGTTTCACACTCAAACAGAAACACCCATCTCTCCTGGGGTTTAAGCTCACTGGTTTTCTTAGTGGAACTATGCCATTGTCTCTCTGGCTTCCCCCACCTTCAAGCTCAGACTGGAATCAAGCCATTGGCTGTTCTGTGCACCCAGCCTGCTGATGGCCCATCTTGACATGTGTCAGCTTCAATGATCATAAGTCACATTTTATAATAATTACATATTCACACACACACATGCACGCACACACACCTGTGTGCCTTCTATTGGTTCTGTTTAGCTGGAGAGCCTTTCCTAATAGACATTTCTAGCAATACAAACTTTCTTTTGAGATCTTCATAGAAAATTCTTTGTCAATAAAATGCCCCACATTGCTAGAAGTGTTTCAAGGGCACCTATCAGAGGTGCAAAGAAGCCATTAACTGGAATCCGCTGCCAGTTTTAAAAACCAACAGTACCCTGCCCTCAGACCACAGTTGTTGAATCAGTACCTCCAAAGGACAGAACCCAGGACCTGGGATTTTTCCCATGCTTCATGGTAATCTGGCCGCCATGCCAGGTTTGGAAAGTTCCCAACTAAGCCATCTGACTGCAGGAACTTGGAACCAAGGATGTGCCCTGGCATCCAAGTATTCACCACACAGGGTCAACCTGGAACTCAGCCACTGGTGTTAACATTGATACTTTAATAATTTAACATACCACCGGGGTGCATCATGTAAACAATTTAATAAGCTATGGATGGTTTTAGTTCTTTGTGTGTGTGACCTTGGTCAATATTTTAGCAAGTAAGAACAAACGTGGATAAAGGATGACTCCTGATTTATGGGTACACGGGGAAGCAGAAGAGCTCTCAGGCCTGCTTGACTTGTGGGCCATTTCTATTTCTGAAGGGTCCTTTCCTCAGGGGGGAGAAAAGCCAGAGAGTTATGCCTCTCTCTTCCCAGGGTTGCCTCTCTCCCCTGATGAATTCCCTGAAGGGATATAGATCCACAGGAGATTTATGTGTGCTCTCTGTTTCCCGATAGTCAAAGCAACTTATGTGCCACCATGACACACTCATTCTTTTCCTGGAGGCCACTCGCAAGCTGCCTGCAGTGGTCAGGGCTGGATTAATAGGCCAGTGGCTCTTTGATCTCACTCAGGACTAGCATCGTCCCAAACTCTGGGCTAAAGGGAGAGATGAGCTGACTCAAGCCTGGGAACTGCGAATCCATCCTAGGAATTGGAAACTGACCTCTGATATCATCAGCTCCACCTCACTGCCCTGCCTATGGGACAAAGCTCAAGCCAGATCCGGGGAATGACAAGATAAACCAGAGCTGCACATGCTGGGAGCCACTGAGAGTATGACAAAGACAGGAGCAGGCTGAGAGAAACGAGAAACCAGAGGACAGTGGTACCAGGTTTTCATAAAGGTGAATGGATTGGATTTTTAAATTTTTGAGGTTCAATTCGTCATACTTTCATGATACTAAAGTCACTTTCCTTCACAAAACAATGACAGTAGTCCTCCTTGGTGAAGCTTTTCCTGTATGTCCTTTGGAATAATAGGTAATAAGGATGACAACTACAGCTTTTTTCATGTTTTTGTTGCTGCTGGTCATCATCTTACTGACCCATGGAGTCCCATACAAGGTTGGAATCTTCTGATAACAGTTGAGGATGGCGGTTCTGGAATCAGAAAGGCCTTGGTTGTTGTCATTGCTTTTCTTCTAAGTTATGTGACTCAGAAAAATCTAACTGTGCAGTTTATTTAATACTTCTGCACCTCTCAAATGGTAAGCATGGCAGTAATACCAGCCCAGGAAGGTCACCACACCATGAAAAGAAACCCAGAATGCATATAGCTAGCTCTGGGCTTGTACAAAACCATGGGTGATTAAATAAGTTTTCCAGAATTCACATGCATAGATAAAATCTGTGAAGGAAAAGCAAGCTCAGAAGACACAAACATTTAAATCTCCTGTGTGGAATTTGCCTTTGGCGTTGCCTGCTTGCTTTGAGGACTATTGGTTTTGAATTCAGGAAGCCTAGGTTTATATGTTGGTAACCTGGGTCACCTTGGGTCAATAATTTTTAAATAAGGCAGCCAAGTTCACTGATCTTGGTTCCCCATCTGTGGCAAATAGTCCCCTATTACAGAAAAGCAACACGCAGGGGACTTGTAACACACCCTCATTTAATAAACACACAGCCACCCTCAAGGCAGAGACTGGATTATTATTTGTAGCAGTTAGGTTCTAAAAATTGTATGAATTCTGAACCAGTCCTTGCTCTTAGGGTGTTATAGTTACTTATGACAGAATACCCAATCCACAACCTTAGGGAGGAAAGATTCATTTAGCTCATTCATCAGGTCTTGTTCATGGCAAGGTGGAGGCAGGTGGCAGAGGCTGGAGGGCTGCTCACCCCTTGAGACAGAAGCTAAGTAAGGCAGAGCCAAGTGAGTCTGCAGACTGGCAAGGTCAGAGCTTCCCCTGAAGAAGCTGCAACATTGTTTCTTCTTCCTTCCTTTACTCAATTCAAGCTGCTACTTTGTACTGTCCCTCCACCCAAGAGTGGTTGCTTCTCCCCTACTTCTTGGCCCTCAAATCAACAACACTCATGTAAAAGCAATCCCCCATATTAAGCTCCAAACATCTACCACTTCCGGCCAGGCCCCACCTCCCAATAGCACAAGGTTCCATAATTATCCTACTACATTCAAACACATGAGGCTTTTGGGGGACATTCCAGATCTAAACCATAGCATAGGGAAAGTATAGAGTTAGGTTCCTACTAGCCTCTAGTCACACCAGTATCAATAGCCAACCAACATACAACTTTATTTTGTGTGTGTTTCTGTTTAAATGGAACCTTTATTAAGTATATACTGTTGACTCATTAAAACCAAACTCAAGGCCAACAGCACTGTAACTCATGCCTAAAAAAGCTGACATAACACAAGCCTTTTCTCTGTGACGCACATCAAGATTTCTTGCTCTTGGAAATACCAGATAGCAATTCAGCACTGCTGTTGGGACACACTTTAAACAGTGAAATCACCAATCATCAAACAGCACAAAAATACAAAATACAGGACATTCACTAGACCACGTAAAGGACTCTCGCTACAATATGAGAGTTGACGCAAGAGGACACAGCATCACCACTCATACAGTTGGAAACATGTACGGGGCAACTCAGATTTTTGCCACCCTGCTTATGTCTGCTAATGACCATGCAAGAGCTCATCTTTTGGCACACAGATTATAAGTACATTTTAGTGAATCACTGAATTCCCAAGGAAGGAATCTGAGAATGCTAACGGCTCAGTTGTACCATCCTCTACACTGATCTGAGGGCCAAAGAATTTGTGTTACACAAGCAGTTAGTGGCTAAGTTTGTAGGAAATTGGATTTACATGTCTCCAGTGACCCATGTTCTTTCCATTACAAACCTCTTCCTCTAGTGCTGCCCGTGCCCCAGTTAGCGCACAAAGCAAGAGTGGAATGTGTAGTCACCTCACAGAAGGATGGCGGACACCAAATTACTGACGTCCTCGCAGGAGCTGTGTACACTCGGCACATTACACAAGTCTAAAAAATTGTTTCAGGTAGATTTGATTGAAGTTCAGTCACAGTATTAAGGCCAGCCATCACAGACACTCTGGTTGAACAGTGGAAAGAGACCAAGTTAAGAAGCAGACCTCGAGAGGTCCATGTCCGGGTAACCCTTGTCCCAGCAAGCAGTGAGATTCAAGCTAATTCACTGCAACCTCAATGGGATTAGTTCACTGAGGGATCTGAGAGCAAAAGAAATACTTACATTGTATTTCATAGAAAAGAGAAAAGCGCAGGTTGAGTGCACTATCAAAATACTTCTGTTGCCAAATCCACTGGTAGTTACTATTATACAAATGTATCACTCAGGGCCCCCAGAACAGCACGGCAGCCCTGGTCAGCACCCGGTATGTTGGTGATGGTGTCTCAAAAATTATCTTGTAGCTGCTTGCTGTGCCTTAATGAGGGAGGGGGCTGGGGCCCACGGGCACTGTGTTAATTACAAAAGGATATTTAATAATTGAGATCAGACTCATCTAGCACAGTATCTGAAAAATTAACTACCTCTGATTAAAAGGATCAGTAAAGAGAGAGAATAAGGAATTAAAAATGTTGATATCCCTTCACTCCACTCACTAGTTCTACTTCAAGAATGCTAACGAGTGACCAAATGGGGAAAAAACACCAATGTGCTAAGGTACACCTTGCGTCGATCTTTATGATTTTTAGCTTTTAGAAATAAAGAGGATTTGGGTTAAAAATTATATTATCTTCACACAGTAGAAAAGCAGGCATAATGAAAATCATCTTTAAAAATATGAACCACATAGAAAAATATTAAATCTGTCATATTAGTAAATAAAAAACAGAATCCACAAAATATGAATCAAACTGTGCTTATTTGTGTATTCCTAAAAACAAAGCAAGCAAACATAGAAAGAAAATAGGTTAACAATTACTGCTATCTTGTTTGAGAAATTATGAGCAGTATTGTTCATTTTTTTTTGTTTCTGAGGTTTTTACTATATGTATATAATATTTTTCATATGGGTAGACAAACAGCACAATGAACCTACAATACAGTTTGCCATCACACTCCACACCCAAAAGAGTGCTTCAATGAACAGAGGCGCAGATTAAACAAGATTTAGCCTGTTCATCTAACAGGTCACTGATCTGTAAAAATATCAGATGTTTTCAGATTTTTCAAATCATTTATTATTAAGCAACTCGTTGGATTGTAGCCAACTTAATTAAACAAAGAAGAAGAGATGGCCCCATCCCCAGAAAAGTCCCTGCAGGGGCCGGATTCTCTCTGTTCATGTTTGTGTCACGAGAACCTTATGCCTGCTGCAGACCTGGGGCTCGGCAAACGTGTTGTGGGAATGAATACACAGAATCTCGGCTGTAATGTAATCATAGTTTCAAAAGGACTGTGATTCATTTATTCACCCATGTAGCCATCCAAAAATCTTGTCAGCTTTTGCCTTCTCTATAGATGACCAGGTGTGGACAGTCTCGAACATCTGCAAAGACCAGGTATATATAGACAGACACATATACAAACTGACCAATATTCCTCTTGAGGTAAGAAAGTTTTGGCAGAAAACACTAAAGGATTTTGGTCAAGGGAAGAAGTTCCCCATGAAAAAAATTCAACAAGTTTTCTTGGAGGGGATAGGATTTGAGTTGGGTCTGGAAGGATCGACCAAATTTGGGCATAGAGAGGACAGCGAAGAGGAGCATCTTAGACTAGAACAACGACATGAGCTAAGCAAGCCATGTGCGTGTGATTCCTAGGCCTAGAGAACAAAGAGTGCTTCAGTTAGGCCAAAGCGTGGACACTGAGAAGGCCCATGAAGGCAGGGCTGGCAGTGCACTGGGACCTGGTGACGTGGGGAAGATTTTAAAGAGTATGTTAAGAATTGCTTTCTCCTCTGAAGAAAACCAATTTGAGTTGGAATGAACTGTTGGAACAGATTTTTGAAAGAAGGCTTGGGCAGCACAAGGGTAAAATTAATGGGGTGGGAACGGGACTTGGAGTGGGACAAAGCTCCCAAGTGAATGCTCAACCTGATAAGTACCTGGGACTAGGCTCTGGCTCCTTCAATCATCAGGACTGTCTCAGCTCTCACTTGTGAGATTTCCTCTAAGTACAGATGCCAAGGACTGACTCATGGAGATGCTAAAACCCTTGGCTCACCCAGCAGCCCCTGGATTCCTCCTCCCCCT
This sequence comes from Ctenodactylus gundi, assembly GCA_004027205.1. Taxonomy (NCBI): domain Eukaryota; kingdom Metazoa; phylum Chordata; class Mammalia; order Rodentia; family Ctenodactylidae; genus Ctenodactylus; species Ctenodactylus gundi. The sequence goes on along the minus strand of PVKB01006317.1, from coordinate 40,126 downwards.
CAGAAGAGGCCTGAATTGGTTTGCAAATTTATGCAGATTCCTGCGAATAACAAAGCCATTAACATGTGCCTGAGCCTCACGGGGAAGGTTTACTTTGATCAAAGCTCATAATGGGATGTATCCAAGGGGCAGAAAACCACCATTCTGATCAGCCCAAACAAGGGAAGGTTTAGATTCTGGAGCAGGAAGCCCAGCCTTGAATAAGTGCAGTTCAGTCAAATATTATTCCTCCCCACTTCCTACAACTGGAATTGCCATTAAAGACTTGCCCTCTTGCTTATCTCAGCTGCAAATAGAGATAAAAACATGTGTGTGACCATGTGTGTGTGTGTCTGTGTCTGTGTGTGTGAGATCCGATCCTGTAAGGTCTGCTTCTCACAGAGAAGTTCACAAACCAGCAGCCTGAGCAGTGGCCTAGACAGGGTCAGGAACACAGCCTGACTAGCCAGATCCCAGCACTAGTGAGGCAGAATCTGCATTTCATAGGATGCCAGGTAAATGATGGGAGTGCACAGTGTAACCTAGGGAGCACAGCTCTAAGTGACTAGTATTCATAGCTCTGATCCCCTAAAGGACTGGGCCATGCCTGACCTCCTGATCTCCCAGGTGTGGTGCCCGGCACAGAAGAGGTAATCCAAACAGACCCATTTTTCCTCACTTATGAGATGATCGCTATCTCAGGAGCTGTGTCATGAACTGGAACAGCCAGGGAAACGTTCACACTCAACGCGCAGCACATGGTGGGTGAGGGTAGGAGTGCCCGGCCTTCTTTCATTCGTGTCTTACTCTCTTCCCCACCACAAGCAACAGCTGAACTGCATACCAGTATAATCCAAGATGAGTGTTGAGAATTTTGCTTCTGATAAACATCTATCCTGTCTAATCCCCCTGGCGGGCAGCAGGAGTTGCAACCCGTGCTTTGTCAGCCAGGAAACCTAGAGAGGTTGAAGGATGCATGGCCAGGCATAAGAGGGTGTGGAGTGGCAGGGCTGGAATCTGCCCAGACCCCTCCCAATCCAGCTGGCCTGAATTCACAGTGCATCACGCAGGGCCCTGCTGAAGGCTGTCTGTGTGCACACAGGCCTCAGGGTGGACTCTCAGCTCTCCAGCACAGCTCGGCAGGGGACAGTGTCACGGGAGCCCTGTTACAGAGGTGCTCTCTGACTTCAGGGTGGGCACGGGAGGACAACGTGGTGGGAAACGTTGCAGAACACCCAGAGATACCCTCAAGATCTAGCCTGTTTGCTTCCTCCTGGTCAGTTCCTCTCTGCTGAGGTTATCTAGCCCCTTGTTTGGGGTCACATTATCAGTCCCAAGCTCTGTGGGACATCTCACATCTCCCTCACCTCACTCCAGTCCCTTCCCTTCTAGGGAGTAAGCTGGACTCTCACCTTTGTGTCAGAGCTTCTGTTGGCCCTGGCAGACCCTTCTCCACCTCCTGCTCTGCCCTGTGCCCAGGGAGGCATATCTGCTTGGGCTGCAATGGGATTCCCAGGGACACTGGTTTCCAGTCGGGCTCGGAACAGCATCACAGCAAGAGGAGATGGGAGTATTTGCCCCTCTGCTACTTCCTACTCGTGCCATGCAAGCAGGCCACACCCACCTAGGGAAGAACTTGCCCCAGAGCTGTCAGCCCCTGAACTCTCTACCTGAAGTCTCATCCCCTGGGACCTGAAGGGGTCTCCACCTAGCATCAGCTCTCAGAACTTCACTATTGCTTATGGTTCCCATTTTCCCATTTCAAAGATCGTTTTTTTTTTCCTTCGAAATAAATCCTCCGTCAATTATCCTGTTCTGAAGGTGTCCTATGTCTCCTGTTGAAATGTTGATTGAAATGTTCTTTACCTAGCAAATTCCTGAACCTCCTCCAAAATACAGTCCAAGAGTCCCATCTCAGATTTCATGACATCTTGGACTTCTGGCTCTCACAACATACCTTACTGAGTACTATGTGGGTATGAGTCATCTGAGTTTTTCAGGGGCCAGGATGCATTTTTATTCTACTCTGTAGTTCCACCCTACAGAAAGTGTTCTATAAGTATGTGTTGAATATATTAATTAATAGCAGCAAATTAAAATGTTCTTAAGCAAACCATTTCTATCTTATGAAAATGAAAATTTCTGCTATTTTTTATATGCAAGGTATTGTTCTTCTCTACTTAGAATGATCTTTTTAAAAAATCTGCTCAACTAGGCCTATTCTAGAAAAACTGGGACATGTAGTTACCCTAATTATAATGCCATATGGCGGTGTGATTTTCCAGGTTCAGTACAACTTGAAGAGTGTCACGTTTCTAGAAGGACTGGAAGAAGTGGAGATGGTGAGAGCCCTGGGATGGCACCAGGTATCCCAGGCACCTGAGACCTGTGGCCTGTGGAATCCACCCTTCAGTACAACCAGACCTAATGATTTGCTCGTAAAGAAAAAAAGATATCAAAAGTTACCGAAGGCAGGTTCAGTAATTGAGTTACAAGGGTATGACTTCCTGTTCTGAAAGCCACTTCCCCGGTTTTCTTGCTCGGATGGGGCTGACCACCCATATTTGGGAGGTGCCCATCTGCTGAGGAACCGAGGGCAACCTCTAGCAAGAGTCACACAAACTGAGCCTCTATCCTATTGCTCTGCATGAGCTGAATCTGCCTCGTGACAATTCAGTGAACCTGAAAGAGGATTCTGGTCCTGTCAAACCTTGGAACATCCACAGCTTCCAGTAATACTGCAACCTGGCTCAGAGGTTCCAATGAATTCACCCCCAGATTACCAACCCACAGAAATTGGGAGAAACTAAATGTCGTTTTATGCCACCAATCACAGAGCGATTCACTATGCAGTGGTAGATAACTAATAGAGGCGCTTCTTCAAATTCACCTTCAGTGCCCTCATTTTAGCTCTAGCCTGCCAATCCCACAGATGAGTCAGAATGGGAAAATAAACAGCCAAAGGAATCAAATCTTTCTAGATCGTAGTTATTCCGATCACCCTTAGCCCAAAACTTACTTCTTCTATCCCAAAGAACAAATTCAATGAGTATCACCCTAGCTAGCTGTACAGACCATTCTTGGTCCTTAGGACTTTTTGTCTCAGTGGTGCTTTGATTTTGCAGATACTGACCCTCCTACCCCACATGAATCCAAAAGTCAGCAATCTGAACTCCCCAATTTACCAGCTGTGGTGAATCGTGTACTAAGGAGCCACCCGTACTTCCTTCCACCTACGTGTTTATGTGCTGCTTCTTTGTCAAGAGGTCAAGTTTATTTTCTCTGCCTTAAATCTTCTGTTTTTGTGATCAACAGAAGTGGCAGAAGAAACACCACTGCCAGGCTCAGAACCAGGTCCTGGGACCTCGGTGGGATTTATTTTTGCATATTGGGATTTCTGAGATACCGTGTTAAGAAGTCTGGTGATGCTGTGGAGAAGGAGACCATGTGGAGAGAAAGGGGCTGACAGGGAAAGAGTAGAGAGAGAGAGAGAGAGAGAGAGAGAGAGACAGAGACAGAGAGAGAGACAGAGAGAGAGAGAGAGAGAGAGAGATACCTCTAAGTAGCCTCCAATATCCTGGTCATCCTAGCTGCAATGGTAGCCATGTAGAAGTTGTCTAGGCTCCTAGTCTAGCCCCATGTGAGCTGCCCCAACTGACACCACAAGAAGCACCAAAAGTTACCACAAAGAACCACACTTAATTGTGAATTCACAAGCAAGTATATGGTTGTTGCCGTGTTAAGACACTATGATGGTTGATTTGTTATCTAAGACTGCAAGGAACTAAGCTATGCCAGACACTTAACAAGGCTTTTTAACCTAATTTATCCCCTGTAGTTTTTACACAGCCAACCTTATGAGGTGGGTATAGCCACTCCATCACAAATAAGGAAACTGAGGCCCGGAAAGGCTAAGAAACTTATACTAGGTCACATAAATAGCAAACAAATCAGAATTCACATCTGGATCATGAATGTGGAGGATGTGTGCTTCACATTAAACCACGAGATAGCAGGGCACCACATAGCCAGGGCCACCAGTGAGACTCAGCAGTCTATGAGAGTGTGCTTCCTGGAGTTGTAAGATAAACAACAAAGCCAGCACCTGGCCAAGCATTGGTGGGAGAAAAGAAAGGCAGGTGGTACACAGCTCCAGGACTACGTCAGCTCTATTCTCAAGAAATCGGTCACTTAAGGAAACCCACAGCTTTGGCAAAAGAGGCCTGACAACTTGGCCAGGTTACAGGGCTGCGTACATATCGGCCTTGTGTTTCTGACTTGCAGTGCGCCAGTGACCAAGGAGACACACCTCTTCAAGGTTTCATGTTGGATAGAAGGATGCTTCCTTGGTTGCCTCCAGGCACTGCCTGGCCTGGGCTGGTGTAGGAAACAGAGGGAAAGGTGCCAATAGACAAGTCTGCCTTGGCACCAGCATTCTGGTACATGTGAGGTGGCCAGGAAGCTGTCTGTGTAGCCCCCTGTTTCCTACTAGTAACTACAGCAGTTACTAAAGCACTCAGCTGGTGCCACAGACTTTCTATGCTCCTCCTCTTAACTCATTTAATGTTGACAATGACCACATGAATAACAATGATCCGGCCTACTTCACAGGTGAAGAAATTGAGGCACATCCCCATGAACCCCCATGCCCACACCAGCAGGCTCTGCGATGCCCTGGCTGGCAGGCTCTCTGTGCCCCACCACTGCAGGTGGCCCATGAAGAGGAATCTGCTCTCCACGTATGGTGAGCTTTGTTAAGACCAGTTCTGGTTTTTACATTCCCCATTACATCTGAGATCAATTGTTTTCTTACCTACTTTATCACAAGTTATCGATTTCTCTTATTCAAAGGTCAAATTACCACTTGCATCATCATAGCAAAATGCTAGACACAAAGATTCTAGGCCAGGGCTTTCTACTAATGTTCTCACCTGTCCATGATAACAAAGCCCCATAGCAGACGAGGAAGCACCCGTTTTCAATAACTTGGCCCTCTTTTGCCAGTCAGGGCTCTGTGACCTCAGACCTCCCATGGTGGCATTCGCCTAACATTACCTCCCTGGGCTTTGCTTCGTATTACATCATGGCTTAGCTTCCTTCCCTGCCTGGTCCCACATACAGACTTCTGTATCAGCCTCCCTTTCCCCCAGAGATTCCTAACAAACCATGCTCATGTAGAGGCTGCTTTGAAGGTCTGTTTCCAGCAAATCCAACCTAAGACAGCTCTCAAGTGAAGCATTACTGACCCTGAACAAAGAATGTCCCTGATGCCCTACTCACTCATTCTGGCCCTAACAATGGTGGGAGCCGTTGCATGTTGTTGGAACTCTCTGTTGCAGCAGTTAGTCTACCATAATTAACATGCTATGAAAAGGCACCAAGCAGAGGAGTGACTTGACATCTTCTCTGTTTTGAAAAGGACCAATGATACTCTATGGACACTGGATTGGAAGTGGGCAAAAGCCAAGATAAGAGGACCAATGAAAAGGTTCTTAGAAAAGCATGGGAAGCAATTGACCGTTCTTAGACTAGAGCAGAGGAGGCTAAGCATAGAAAACTCCAGTACACAAACTCTTTGGAGAGGGAAAGGAAAGGACACATATGTGGATGGGATGTGGGATAGACATGTGCAAGAGATATGAATAGCACCTAGGTTTCCGTTGATGGTTAAGCACCCCACATAGTAAGCAGATCACCTTGTTATCCAAGTGCCTAACTATAAAGTAGACTTGTATTGACAGTTGGTTCCTATGTGGTATAATCTCAGCTCATCTAACATACATCTCTTGCATTTCTCAAAAATAAAGAAAACAGGAACTACCCAATCATGGCTTACCAATCAAGCACTCAGCCAAGGCCATGGTATTTTAACAAGATGACCTCTTACCTGGACTTTGACAGGATGCCTCGTATCAAAGCCTCAGTATGAAGGAGGCATTTGAGGCAGATGTTCTTGTGGGACCAAGATTCACAGAATGAGATTGAAACAAGCCCTTTCTCCTGGAGAGTATATCTCCCACCTGAATCTGTAGAGGTACACAAGGACAAGAGACAGGCTCCCCTGCTTCTAAGGAAGTATCATCCAGTTGGAATCATGGACCATCACACCCTTCAACATTTAATATGTGTTTGACCCATATCAAGAGACAGAAAGACACTGACTTAAAAGTTTAGTTTTAATGTCCTCAACTTGCCATGGGCCTTCATTATATCACTATTCTGTTCTTCCTTCTTGGCTCAGTGGCTAAATCACTTGCCTAGCAGGTGGCAGGCCCTGGGTTCAATTCCCTAGAACCACATAAAAATTAACTGGACGTGGTGGCACACACCTATAATCCCAGGACTCAGGAGGCTAAGGCAAAAGGATTGCTGTGAATTCAAGACCAGCTACATGGTGAATTCGGGACCAGCTCAGACTGCAGAGTGAGTCTCTTTCTCAAAAAGAAAATAAACAACAACAATAGGTCTTCTTTCCTTACTAATACCCCACCCACTATTGACAGGGGAAACTGTTAAAACCCTTCCTGCTCAGCCCTGGCTCTATCAGCTGCATTTTTAAATTTTCTGAATTCCTGATGTGTTGACCTCCAGTCCTTGCAGAAGCTACAGGAACTGGCTCTCAGGGTGAGCTAATACTTACAGGCAATAAACAGCCTCCCAGGGGCTCACTTTTCAAGTACAAACCAATCAGTCTAGAACTCGGCCCCCTGCCCCTCACCACCAACTCCTTTACCAGGCTCTGACATTCTCATTGCTGTCCACCTACCCTGATGGCTCTAGGGGCCAGGTACCAGACAATTCGACAGCACCATTTACCTCTCAGACTACTAATTCATTCGAAAGACTAGCTAATCCTAATGCTTTACCTGTCCCAAAGGGTTCTTCCCACCCACAGAACAGACAGTAAAGTTCTCGTCCAACCTCTTTCCTTCCCATCACTTCGCAGTCAACCCTGGTGTTTCCCCCTGGTTCCCATGGGAAGGTGCTTATCCCACAGTACCCAAGCTGCCCACCTTGCTACACCTAAACAACAAGAAAGCATACGTTTTTTAATACTTGTACCGCACAAAGCATTCTGTTCAATCCCTCGTGGTTCAAAACCTTTCTCAGCTGATAGGAGCCTGGCAGCTGAAACTCTTGCTCCCCAAACCCTTCCTCTGAAGCCAATCGGGGCAGTGTGGCAGGCAGGGTACTGAGGAATCCAGATGTGGGGAGCAGGTTGACTGCATGACCTGGGGAAGACTCGCATCTCTCTGAGAGCATTCTTCTCTTCATATTGGGGTAACAAAAGTTCTCACCTTAAGAATTTATCGTGACAACTGAGTTGGAATGAACGAAATTGCTTGCAACTGTGCCTGCTAGAAAGAAAGAATTTAATGACTGTGATTACCACAGCCAATTATGAGAAAGCACAGATGAACCGTGCTAGCAACACCAGTAGAAGACGAAAATGTTACCTACTGCTTTCCCAGTGCCTTCCACACGGATAGAGCATGGGGTGGGCAGCGGGGGAACGATTGCATATTCATAAGCACCTCCAACCAAATTAATTGATAGGGCACGATAGTAATAAAGGGAATTAATTTCCATTTTAATAACTTCACATGCAACATGTTAAGTATAGGTCCATATTACCAGTGGTCACACAATTTCTCCTTTGCATCTGTTCCATGTTGATTATGATGTCAGGAAAGCAAAAGTTAAATCCCTTTTTCCAGTAAGAAAAAAAAAATCTAATTTAATAACCTTGCAATCCTGTTGAAAGCAGGATTAAATCTTAACAAGGGTGGAAGGATGCCGTGTTTCACGTCTATCCCTCTTGAAGCCCCGGCTACTTGTTCCGGGAGGTGGCTGTGTTGTCACAGGCCCTACAGCCCAGCCCGGCCTGTCGATGGCACCAGGATGTGGAGAGCCTTGACGGTGCTGACACTTCTATTTTCACGTTTCCTGTCCTGGTGCCTTTTCTCATTAAAGCAGCTGGATTCTGTGATTTCTACCAGGACAGAGGAAGAGAAAATGACTCCCAACTTTTATTTTGACCTTATAAAACTATATAATTGGTTCAGAACCTTCAGGCTAAATGAGTTTCCTTTGGATTAAGAATCTTGGTCAGAGGAATCACAGCCTTAAAAATACACTGCCTGTCCAAAGAGAATTAGGTTATTGACCGGTGCTCTTTTCCAATGCATTGGAACTCAGGTCTGATGTGATTCTTGTAAAACTTTAGTTTCTGATATATTCATATTTCTCTCTTAAAAGGAAGCAACAGCTCTAAGTATGTCAACAGCAGATACCTGTCTCGATTCTCCTCAGTCAGAGAATCTTTACAAACAGTTGAGTCCGAGCACAATGACATCTAGGACCATGGACTGGCCTCCAGCAGGTTCCCTCAACTTGCCTGCCCCTGTGTCGCCGCACCTAGGCACCAGCTCCGGATCCAGTACTGCTCGCCAAACAGGCCACACCAGTCCCAAGCTCTGCTTCCTGGCCAATGTACTGCCTCTTTCTGGAATATTCTTTCCTGTTACGCTTCTGTCAGACCCCAGCTCCTACTCTGAGAAGTAGCTCCAGTGTGTCCTCCTCTGAGAAATATAGTGCCCCCCAGCTGCCACAATCTTGGGCAGACCCAGGACTCCAGCTGTCCGCGGACTTGTGCGATCTGGCGCAAACCTGTGTACTACTGCTTTTCAACTCTCATGCAGTGAATCAAATACTTTCCTGTCTTTCCAGCTGAACTTACTGGGGGCAGGACGCCCTCAGCTCCTCCTATGTCGTCATTCAGCATAAAGAACACTCGAGGTCCGGCAGACTCTAGCAGAGGCTTGCGAGGTGACTCACAGGAGCCAGTACACTCAGTGCTCGCCACACCACAGGCACACACTGCCTGGCAATTCCCAGGCACTTTGCTGTGAAAACCCAGCACCCAAGCTACTCTCCCCACCATGAGCCCTAGTGGGGGTGGAGAACTGGAGGCACCGAGGGGTGAAGTGACCTGCAGAAATGCACAGAAGAATGAGTACGGAAGTGCCGACTGCAGGCCAGGAGACCCTGGCAGGGTGCAGACCCAAAGCAGTGCCCTGCACTGCCCTCACAGCAAGGCCGCCTTGCCAGCGCTCCAGGACTGGCAGCGCAGTGTTCACCGGCACACTGGGGTCGCATGGCCTCTGTAACTCCAGGTGAGAGAGAATTCAGAGGCCAGTCAGAGTCTCAAGGGAGAGAGAGCTCTGATCCATTAACCACTCCCGAGAGAAATGGTGCTACAGGATGGCACTGAGCTCTGATTGTGGAATACCCAACCACACGTGCCTGGTACAAAAGGAGGGTCCATCCCTATGTCAGTCAGGTTTCCTATCACCAAGACACAATATTCTGCATCTACAGCTTAAGAAGGAGAAGTCCAAGCTCCTTTTGGCTCCAGGTGATTCCGTCCATGATTGGCTCTTTCCAAGGCAGAAACATCATGGCAAGATAATATGGCGGGCCAAGCTGCTTAGCCCATGTCGGCCAGGAAGCAGAGCAAGGAAACAATGCCAGGGAGGAAGAGTGAAGGACCAACACAGTCTCCAAGATTAGGATCCAATGACCCCACCAGACATCCTCAGAAGTATACATTATGATGCCCCCCTCCCAGGTGGCCCCCAAGCCAGTCAAGTAGACAGGCCAGCTTACCTATAACAGTTCCCCACCCCAATATCCCTAACAGTGAAAGTTTAAGTGACCACGTGGGTTGGATTTTGAACACCTGATAAATGCTGGAAGCCACAAATGTTCATCTTCACCTGCCCAGGCACTCCACTGCTGTCTACTGTGGGCCAAGTCAACTCTGTCACAGGTTTGTTGGTGACCTTGGAGCCCTGTCACAGATGACCACTGGGTTACAGAGCAGTGAGGAGAGAAGAAAATCTCAGGGCTGTGCACAAAGGGCTCACGTGCTACACTCTGACAAAACACACCTGCACGTAGCAACAATGTCAGAAGGAAGCACCTCCTTAGCCTTCTGAGGAGATCTGATTTAAGGACAGATTTCTCTAATATGAGAAACTAAGGTCACGATTGTTTCCTAGAACTAATTGAGGGGAATAATGGGAATTGGAGGGGTAAAGGAGGGGGTAAGAAGGTCGAAAAGGGAGAGGAGAGGGATTTGTAATTTTTCCGTGATATGTATATGCACACAATACTAAAGATCAATGTAAACATTATGTATTGCATTTATACATATCAATAAAATGGGATTAAAAACAGCCTTTTGATGGCATCACACTTACTAGCAGGAAGCTGTAAGAGAGCTTAGTTTTACTTCTTTTGTTGACCCTCCAACTCCTGGGACATTCAATAACAATTTATTTGATACTTGCTGTGAATGCAACACTGTTAGGCAGTGGCAATATAGAAATGATTAAAAGTAATGGCAAAGCCTCAGCAGCTGCCATCTAGTGGGCGTCTGCTATCAAGGAGGTCAGATGCACCCAACGCTCCAATGCTGGCGGTTACCTCTACACTTGGCAACACATGCTTGGCACACTGAACACCCGAGGCAACAGGAGGGGGCAGCGGACAGGAGAAACCCTCAGGAGGCCAGGGGCAGACACTGAAAAAGAACATTTCAGAGGGAGTAGTTTGATACACCTGAAACTCAGGCCACAAGGTGTGGGCACTGAGAGACTTAGGAGGGAGTCAAAGGGTTCTGAGGCACTTAGATTAATCTTGAAGGTAAGGGCATCAACTGACAGATTTTAAGCCAAGAGGAGGTAGGCATTACTATAATCGGATTTGCATTTCAAGACAGGCGATCCCTCTTCCACCGTATGGGGTGATGGTGGGAGGCAGGAGAAAGCAGAGGGAGTGATCGTGTGATCGTAGGAGCGAGGCGGCACAGGTAGGTTCACAGTGGGCTATGGAACACCATGGCGGCAGCAGAGGGCCCATCTGCTCAGTATAAAGGAGTGAAGAGTGTGGAAATACGTGCAGAGCCAGTGTCCTGACTGTGGGTCCAGAAGGAACAGGTCCCCAGAACACCAGCGCACAGGCACAGCTGACATGCTACTGGGAGGGAGGCAGCCCAGCGGCCGCCAGAGCTCCCCACCCCTCCTGGGCAGAGCTTGTTAGCAACATGCTTCCCATCTGTGTCCCGCTCTTTCCATCACCACAAAGGGGAAGCCGCAAAACCACTTAGAGAGGGGTCTGGGGATGTAAGTCAATATCAGAAAGCAAATCCTTTAAGGTACAACAAAAACCATTTAGATTATACAGTAGTGCCATCTCCCCTAGAATATCAAAATTAAAACAACAACACAGCGCTGGCAGTAAACCCAGAGACCGCAGAGCCCAAGCCCTGGGTGTACATTGACACATCTTCCTCTTCTGTCCTCACCACTTGCTGTGACCTTCTAAGCTGTGTCACCTGACAAAGGCGCCTGTCTGACTCATGTCACCCTCAAAGTTCCTCTCCCTCTGAAGCTGAGATTCCTGTGGAATCACCATTCTCTCTTTGAAGCTCAAGAAATAGGACTGAGTGCCTGTCTTTTCTTATCTGCAACATATGATCATGATTGAGCCATGGACAGAATGCTTGGCCCAGTCAGATAGATAGGATAATCACCTCCTACCTCTCTCACAAGTCTGCAAGGTGTGCCAGTTGATTGGCCCTATGTCCCTTCTCTGCCCTTCCTTGCCAAACATTCAGGAAACCACATTCCCCAAGGTCCTTTGCTGTTGGGTCTCTGAGCTTTTGCTACCAATGTGAGGCACTGTGGGAGGCCAGGCTGGCAGAGGAGAGGGGCAGGGTCCTTCCACTCTGACTCCTCTGGCTTTGGACTGCATCTCTAGGATGAACAGGACCCTCTTCCCCTGTGGAACCTCAGCAGCTCTGGCTTTAGAAGGTGACCCTGGCCTCTGAGATGTGCTGGTGCGTCTCCCTCCACCCCTCCAGCCCTGATCCCTAGCTCGCCTCAGTATCTAGCTGTTCCATCATATGCGACTAACTGCTGTATTAAATTCTGCTTGACATACCTAAGGAGACTCCTGGTCTCTGACCAGATTCTAACCTATATATTAAACAAGAAAAAAGTGAGGAGGGGCGGGGGGCGCGGCACTGCTCTATACCAGGCTCTTGCTCTGGGTGTTAAATTCATAATTTCAGCACAGCACAGTTATTAAGGCTCTGTCAGAGGCCATGTCCAGATCCTAGTATCCTGGCTTAGTCCTAGACTGTGTCCACTTCTGTCCATTAGGGACAAAAGTAATATTCACAGGTAGGACTGAGGAGGCTAAGGATAAGGTAGAAAGCAATTAGCACAGAACCCACCACACCATACTCACTACTAACTATTGTTAATATCAAGTAAATAATAATAATCTGAACATTCAAAGAGGTTGGGAATATGATCTCTCATGACATGTAAAGAAACTGAGGTTTACACAAGGGAGGGTACAGGTCAAGGCTGTGAGAGAGAAAGGAGCGAGAGAGAAAGTGAAAGACAGAAGCAGGCAGAGAGCCAGATTGATTAGAGAGGACTCTAGTTCGAATCCTTGATTTCTCTACTGTATTGAATGGTCCCGGGAATAGAAACATAGGCTTGGAAGCAATAAAGGGTGTTATAAATGCAAAGCCGGAGCTGTCTGGCTCCCTGATGAGGCATGCGCCTTTCTGATCAGAACAGAGTTGGGAGGAGCCATACTGACAGGCAGCACCACAGGACAGGAGGTGGCCAACCGCTGACCCCAGGGGAGGTTGGCCCCCTCTGATGACCTGCTGTGGGGCCCCAGCTCCTTCCCCTGCTCAGAACACCCTGCTGAGGGTGAAAGGGCTAAAGCGCTGTGGTCCAGGGGGACAGTCCTGGCTCCTCTCTGCAGTGAAGAGGGTCAATGTGTGACCCCAGCCGGCACAGGGCACTCCTTGTCCCTGTGAGCACCAGCAGGAAGAGCCTCTCATTAGGGGCCTGCAGATTGTTTCAGATGATAATGAGGTGGCAGGAGAGAAAGCCACCACGGGGGAATGCGGGGAGGCTGGCCCTCACAGGCTACTCCCTCACCTGCCCTTTTAGAATTTCTCTCTAAATTACCAGGAATAATTTTCTCTAGAACTCTGACCCCTCTCCTTGTCTTTACTTCTTCCTTTCTTTATCCTGTCCTTCATTTGTGCGTTCTTTCCCTCCTTTTTTCTCATCTGTTTCACTCCACATCCTTCTCTTATACCTTTCCCACTATTCTCTCCGTTTTGTTCCTGCATTCCCTCTCTTTTTCCCCTTTATCCTTCTATTCCTCCTCGTGTCATAGTGACACAAACCAGATTTTTCTGGGTTCAGATACCAGCTCTGCTTCCTGGAAACCAGTGACTAGGGACCAGTGAGTCCACTCTGTGCGGTTACTGTTTCCTGGTGTGCAGTTGCAGGGGTTGGAGAATATAAAACGAGCTCATTGACATAAAGGCTAAAGGTGGTCATGCGCTAGGGTGCCACACTGAGCCCAGTCTGGGTCCTGCGTAGTCTCAGAGGAAACATGCGAGGAAGCGTAAGGCCTAACTTGTTCCTCTGGGAAACTTCTCATCTGGATGTGTAAGAAAAGCCATGAGTTTAGGATTTCCTTAAATGCAATAAAGACAAATGTTTTGCCCACCATATATAAAGTATCCAGTGAGAGAAGTAATCTCTTTTAATGCCAAGAAAACTGAGGTCCTGGACGTCACGATAAATGACACATTCAAATCCTCTAAACCACTGACTGGTCTGATTTTGTTTTTGTCTTTATTTTGTACTATTTTTGTTTTAAGACTGACCTGTCAGAAGGCTCCTTCCTTCCCCTGGAGAGAAGGATTTTTCTTTTCTCTGTTGGTTCTATTTCCTATTGATTTTTTCCTAAAGCAAGTCACTTTGAAAGTAGAAAAAATATGAATACAGTAACTATGACACATCATTATTTTTATCTGCATGTTTTTAATTACTGGTGAGGTTGAACACATTTCCATATTAGCTTTCAAGTTCCTTTGCTGGAACCTCTGCCTCATGATTTTAATTAGCCCATCTGGCACCTTCTCCAGCTCACCACGAGCCGCTAGAGAACAGTCTGCTCTGCACTCTCTGTGCGGGGCCATGAACGAGGCACCTGAGTGCCAAGTGCAAGTCCCCTCGTGTGCCAGGGCCACCACAGGGACTGGGCAGGGCTGCTCGGAGTGCCCACGGAGGCCCCTGACACCTATGTTCTGCGATCTGCTCATTGACAGAAGGAGAGCTGACTTGGACTGGCGACAGAGCTCCAAAGGCCACCTCTGCAAGTCACCAGCTGGGTGACCGTAGGTGAAGATGCTTCACCCTTTGGGACCTCAGTTTCTTGAACTGTAAAGTAAGGATGTTCTAGAGAAATCCCAAGACCCTTACTGACTCTTAACAGGAATGACATTTGTACAACATAACTATAAAATGAAAATGCATATATGAATTGTATTTTCAAAACTTGTTTTTATCATTGCATGAATTTTTTTTTCTTGAAACAAGGTCTCACTCTGTAGCCCGGGCTGCCCCTGGACTCAGGACAACTCACCTGCCTCAGCCTCCCTAGCACAGGGATTACAGGTGTGCACCACCATGCCCAGCTTTATGTGGTGCTAGGGAATTGAACTCAAGACCGTGTGTTTGCAAGGCAAGTGCTTTAACCACTGTGCCATTCCTACAGCTCCATTGTACGGATTGTTTGGAGCCTCAGTGTCCGATAAAATAAGGATGTGAGCCAAAATGCAATCCTAAATTTGACAGGAATCATAGTTACATGAGGAACAGCAGATGAAATTCATTAAAGCAATTCATTTTCTGTCATCCAGCATATCTAAAATTTCAGCTCTTCCACATGTGGCACTAGCTACATGTGAAGTGCTTAAAGGTCCCAGCCTGGTCTGAAGGACTCTCTGGGCTGGTGGGCCCTCTCTGCTGCCCTCTGGTAAATGCCCGTACGAGTGGCATCTCATTGCATCAGATGAGGTGTCTTCTAATTGTTCACATGCCCTTTTACTCCCCACTCCACACCTGAAACACAGGCAGGATTTCTGAATTGTTTCCGAAAGGAGAAATCTTCATTCACTGATCAACCATGGGGTCCCTTTACGTCTCTAGTATAAGGGTCATGTTTGCAAGCTCCTGTAGAGTGAATAGAAAGCCCCGCTACAAACCCCAAGTGTGAGAAATACAGGCTCTTCTCCCGGCACCATCCTGGGCCAGGATGACAACCGGGTCATCTCTGTCCCGGTATGAAAGTCTGGAGTGTACAGAAAAGTAAGCAATCTTCATGCTCCTCTTTGGGACAATGACACTGGGCATTTCTGCACAGCCACCCTGGGAGGATCTGCAGGGGCTTGCGAGGCATCGGGACGTGAAGGATATGTGCCCCTCTGTCCTGCCAACCGGCAGCTGGGCCAACAGATGAGACCCGCTGTGACCTGCTGGTGAGCAGGGCACATGGTGACTGGGACAGTTTGTCTGGGAGGAGTAGAAAGAGTGTGGATTTGCGAGTTGGGTTTAAATTTGACTCCTCTGCGTGTCTTATTGTAGGTGACCTCGAAACTCAATCTGTTTAGACTTCAGTTTGTTTGTCTGAGAAACGGAAATAATGACTCTAATGACTTATTTTGCATGTTTATTCTTAACAATAAATGATCATTAATGGTTAAAAATGTTTATTAAGCACATGTTATACACTGATCTCTCTCTCTCTCCCTGTAGGGGGTGATAGGTATGAAATATATCTTCATTTTCTTTCGCAGAATGTTTGACCTCGTGGGAGAAAAGGAATATTTAAATTTTAAAATTCTATGAGCATTTAAGAAGGGGACCTGCCAGGTACTGTAAAAGCACGAAGCTGCGAGCTTTATGGGAAGGGTCTCAGCCAGGGCCTCCTGAAGAAGTGACGACCAATAGAGACTGTCACAATGAGTAGAGACCATCTAGACAAAGTATGAGATGGATAGGTGAGGAAGAAGCACAAAACGCTATTCCAGGCAGCCACGACAGCATGTATAAAGGCCCTGTGGCAAGAGAGGTAGAAATCATTTGACAAGCTAAAAGTAATTCAGTCCAGAATAGAAAGAAAGTATGAAGGTGGAGGTTAGTGTTAGATTGTTGTTAGACCGAAAGAGTTTATTTCTACACTCATAGGGCATGTAGCTATTGGGAGATATCAAACAGAACAAGAATTTTTTTTTCCAAAATCTACCTGGCTCCATATGAGGATCTGGATGCAGTTATAGGGGAACAACAGTGAAACTGAAGCTATACAGGAATAAGTTAGAGAAGCTCAGTGATATGAGAGGAAAACGGGGATCAGCTTGATCGATATTTAACAGGATAAAGAGACAGCGTTGACCAGATTGCTTTGTCTTCTGAGCTGCTCAGTGGCACAGGGGTGGCACGGTTTGCCTGGCGCTGCACTGTACTGGGGAGCCACCGTCCACGCAGCAGACACCTACACACTCTGCTACTTGTCACATATTGCTCTAAGCACTGGCCATACCGTGGCAAGCAGGAGCAGACCCTGATTCTACCCCTGTGGACTCTGTAACGTCTTGGAAGCACCGCAGGGGTAATAATAATATGCAAGGAACTACTGCGTAGGTGTCCATAACCCGGGATTTACTTTCCCCTCCCCTCCCCCAGTTATGACAGAGAAACCGAATTCCTACATTTACATTTAAATAACTCTCTTTGAAGTCACTCTGCCAGCTACAACAGCTGTAATCCCAGAAAAAAAGTCTGAGCCTCCCCTGGTGCCTACCGTGCTATCTGCTGCTATTGGTTTGGGTCTCAATTCCAGCTTCTCACCTTAGCCACGGTCCCACACTCTCACCTGCTGGTTATTTCACGCAGAAGTAATGCAGAAGGGAAGAAAGAGAAAGAAGGCATCCACAAGGAAGAATCACGCTGAAATGCCAGGTCCAGGAGGAGTGCTCCCTGAGCCCAGCAGTAGCCGCACCACCCAGGGCTCCGGGTCCTGGCTTTGTCTGGCCTGTCAGTCTTAGCTCTGCGAGTTGAGGAGTTAGGTCTGTCTGCCTAGAGGTGGCTACCCTGGGTCTCCACCCCGACTTGGCTATGGGTAAACTAGGGATGTCTTCATCTCAAATCCCTGGAATGCAGATTGGACTGGTCAGTATCGCCAGTTTGTTTTGTAGATCAAACAAGGTAGAGTACGGAAAGTGCCTTGTGCATAGAAAGATTAGCAATGGATTTCAGGTGTCTCTCTCTTTCCATTTTCCTGCAAGGGAGACAACAGAGGAGCTCCTGTTTCTGCAATGAAAAGGAGCAACAGCTGCTGTAGCCTGAGAGTACAGACGCTCTTCTCCACCCCTATCCTCAATGTGGGGCTGCCCACGCTCACCCAGGATTCTCCCCTGAGCTCTGAAAGGCCTCTCACGTTCAGTTCTGCCAACAGGTACACGAAGGAACACTCGCTCCTCCGCCTGCAGGTGTGGATCAACACCAGTGGGCCGGGAGACCGCCACTTCTGACACCTGGGGGTGGAGACCCTCCTGCAATGGTGCTGGTGACAGTGAGACATAAAACCCAATCTCAGACCACTGGCTGTGTGGATGCAAAACAGCTCTGTCCCACAAAGACATTTCCACCATGAGGATGTCTTATAAGAACTAGGGAAGACAGTAAAAAGCACATTTATTTCCTACAGCCTGCAGAAAGCCTTCATTGCATATAGAATAATAACAGCCACTGTGAAATATTGTCTGTAATTCCCCTGACAGGGGCCTGGAACAGAGGGGCACAGGAACCCCTGGAGCGGGTGAGCACGAGAGGACTAGGAGAGGCACATAGAGAGAAGATGGCCTACTGGCCAGCAATGGTGCAACACGGCCACCCCCACCAGGAGTCAGGCGGCCTCTGCTCAGCAGCAGGTGGCCTGATGCAAACTACACAAATGTTGTCTTGCCCAAGACTTCATGGTTTTCACAGCCACCCCCTAACCGGTCACTACTGAGCCCTCACAGTCACGGTGGGAAACCAGCTGTGGTCCCCATTCTATAGACAGGAGAAGAGAGCTAACGTGTCATGGCCAGGGTGGCAGCTGAAGTCACACTGAACGCAGGCCTGTCAGGTCTGCGGGCTCCGCCAGCCCAGCTGCTGCCACCCCTCCGACCTCAGCTCACTCTGTTTCCTGGTGCTTCTGCGATGGCTTCACCCTTGTCCCTCACTCGGAACTGCCTTCTACCAGGAATCAGAATGTCCCTCCCTCACCCCCGCGGCGGACCTTGCACCAACACCACCCGAGGGGTCCTTCCTGCCCCTGTGCTGCCTGCCCTCTACGCTCCCTGTGCCCTTGCCTGCTTTACTATTTCCATAGCCCTTGCCACCTTCTGGCAGCTTATGTACAGTCCCGATCGCTTATTGTCCACTGCCCGTCAGGATGCAGCTCTACAAAGGCAGAGAACAGGGTTTGCTTTGTCCACCACCAGGGGCGAGCCTGGCGACAGGCAGAGATGAGGTGCTCAGAAACACAAGTTCCATGAGCGGTGTAATGATGTGTAGCGTGAAGGTGGATGGCCGTGGGCCTTCGAAAGAGGCCTCCCTGCGGCAGGTTGTTCCTAGTGCTGTTTGTGAGAGCTACAGTGGCAGATGCTTACCCAGGGCTTACCACTGTGCTGTGAGTTCTGGTGGACACTCGAGTAGCACTGGAGAGTATAAAGAACTTCTTGATCTCGTGAGGCGGGCATAGGACCAAGGGCACACAACCGGATGGGGATGGAATGACGTGGTGTTCTGAATGCACAGAGCCCGTGCTTGTTTGTGATGTCGGTCCTATTGCATTTCTCATTACAACCTAAATGTCCCATGTCTGGATCGCAGGCCCGGCCTCCTCATCACGGTCCTAGGGTCTAGACCCCGGCTTGCCTTCTCACTTAGCTCAGAACTGAAGCTAGTAGATCTCTGTAGACTTCACCCACAGACTGTCTAGTTTTTGGCTTCCTCCTGGAGTAACCCACACGGGGCCCAACAGGAGCCCAGAGGGAAAGAGTCAGGGACACGCTCTCCTGGTTCTCTCCTAGGTAGTCACTCTGGACCAGGCTCCCCCCACCTCCCAACAAAAGCTACTACTCTTCTCAAGCATCCTTGTCATATGGCTTTCTGATTTGGGTTCCAGCACCTGCTCCCTCACTTCCTGTATGATGTTTCAGGTGGTACCAGCCTGGCCCTCTCTCCATGTCCTGTGGTTCTCCTGCATCCAGCTCACTGTGCCTGGAAGAGTCCTGATGTGAAACTCTTCGCCGGTTGCTGAGGCCCACCATGTCAGCTGCCTGCTGCTGAGCACCTGACCGGAAACACGCCTTGTAAGCTCGTAGCTCCAATGTTCCCCTCCCACCTCACTCAGCCTGATCTCCCCCCTCCAAAGGGAGGCTGACCACGAAAGTGCTTAACACAGTTCCTGACATGCTGCCCACACTCAGGAAGGTTTGCTTGTTTTTATTATTAATCCCTTCCTAGCCTGGCTCCTGTCTCTGTCACGCTCCACTCTTTCTCCTCCCCCTGGTCACTCCCCCTGCACTGTATTCTACAGCGTCACCTCAACATTCATCTCTCTCTAGGACCTCCTAACAGAACCTCATCTGGAACAGGGAGCTTGAAACACAGCTAGTCGAGCTAAGATGCTCGTCCTAAAATAGGAGAAAACAGAGGAAAAGGTGGCCATGGGAAACAGCTCCAAGCCAAGGAATACCAGGAGCCACTGGTAGGCAGTCCCTGGCAACTGGGAAGAGATACAGAGGGATTCTTCCTACAGTCTCCAGAAGGAGCCCTGTTCACTCCTTGGTTTTGGGTTTGTGACCTACAGAACCTTTAGAGACTGAACTCCTACTGTTTGAAGCCCTGGAACATGTGCTACTTCACTACAGCAGCCACAGGACACTGATGCCCTCCCCAGTGCCACCCTTGAGCTAGGCTGAATTGGAAGCCCTCACGTGGGTTTCTCACCCCCAAGTCTTTGCACACACTCCCCCTTCTTGATCTGCCTTGGAGCATGGTCATTCCTTTGTCCCCTTGTCCATGCCCTGCTTGTCAGCCCAACCACAGCACCAGTGCCTTTGCCACCTCTGTGACCCTCAAGCCCACCCAGCGCTTTTGGTATCTTGGCATGTACTGCACAGCACAGCTGTGTGACCAGTGCTCATCCGGCACGTTGCACCGTGGGTCTGTGGGAACGTGCCCAGTGTCTCTTATTCGTGGTTGACTCAAAGAGTGCCTGGCAGGTATCAGAGCTAATGCTTAGAGAGTACTAAGGACTTGCTCAACAGCAACGCTCTGAATGTTTTATCGGCATTAACTCGCGCACTTCAACTTGCCACCCTGCAAGGTGGGTACTATTAATTTCCCCATTTCCCAGTTAGCCACGATGCAGAGCAGAGGCGGAGGCCCATCTGCATCGCACCTGGCATTTCGCCAGGTGTACTTTGCAATTCCACCAGCAAAACCCATGGTGTGAATTCAGTTTCCAAGTGCAAATCCATCTCTGCCTTAAACTCATTTATGCCGCCTGCTCTCACTATATCACTCACGGGTGACGGCGGCACGCACAATAACTCTGCCGGCCTCCAAACTGTTTCTGCGGTAATCAAGGGGGCACAATGGATTCCAAGTGTTAATATTTGCTCACCACCAAGACTGTCGGGGGCCTCGTCACTCACGGTGATGCTGCTCACGGGGACCCCAGAAAGGCAGGACTCCGGAAGGCTGCACAACAAGAGCTGATGGGAGCTGTGGCTTCTTGGGAAAGCTGAGTCCCATCGCGGGAAGCTGCACCCTCTCCTCTAAGCTGGGCTGCCTGGCACACAGCTGAGAATGGTTTAAAGTAAAGGAGTGGAAACTGAGTACTGGCCTGCACCTCTGAATCCTGGAGCTCCTGAGTACCAGGTGCCAGGAGCTCACCAGGAACACAACAGAAAACAAAAGGAAGGGCTCACTTGGCCATCTCCCTGCGCTCAGGTCAGACTGCTCCTGCTCCATCCTTGGCTGCCTGCACCATTTCCATTTTTTTAGGAACTGAACTCTGGAGCGGAGGAATAGCACAGCAGTTAGAGCGCTTGCCTAGCCAGCCCCAGCCTCTGAGTTCCATTCCCCAGCATCACCTAAGCCAGGCAAGGTGGTACAAATAAAACTTCTAAGATGCTATTTTCAAAAAAAGGAACTTAACTCTGTGAGAAAAAGCTGGGAGAAACTTCGAGGCTCTCACATGCCTACTCCAAACCCATCCCTGACCAACTGAGCCCATCTCTGGGCACAGGCCACTGTGGGGGAAGGCTTCGTGCTCCTGCGGGCTGCTCACTGCCCTCACTCATCCTTTGGAAGCAGCAGGAGGCCAGAAGCAGGGACTCTGAGCCAGGCAGCCTGGTGAAGCCAGTTCTGCTATTCCGGCTTGACAGTCACAAGGAACTCACCCGCCTCAGGGTTTTCACCCATTTGGTGATGAAAACCATAGTAACTGCTTCAGAGTGTTGCTGAGATCATGGAATAAGGGAACAGAGCACTTCAAAAAAGGGCCCGGCGCACAGTATCTACTCATAAAACATTCTAGGTCCTTCTGCCACTCATGCTGTCACCAGGTTGATGCGGGATACACACATGGCTGGACCAGTGCATATCTGCTCATCGCTTTCTATTGACTTTTGTACATATTGGCATATTTTAAAACCAGTATACATCGACCAGCCACTAGGCGCTATGTTAGGACCTCCAGAAGGGCAACAGGCTAATAGGACATGGTCTTCCACTTCAAGGGATGCAGCGCCTGATGGGCCAGAGGAGCAAGGCACAATAAGTCCTAGTTCCATATCCTAGACAGAACACCTGATTTCCTTACTATTCTAGTTATCCAACTGCCTAAGGGGTAGGCTTCCATTTCTATCATCCCTGGTGAGATCACAGCAAGGCGAAGCAAGCTTCCCAAGGTCGCACAGCTGAGAAGTGGTGGGTCTGACCCCAGCTGCCCCCCTCTAGAGGTATGTTCACAGCCTCTTACTCTGCTGCTCCCAGAGAATAGAGGGCTGTGGTAGGGAACTTACTGGGCACATCTGCAAGGCTACAGAGGAGACGAGGCTCCCTGTGCAGGTGCTGGGGACAGGCACACAGAGACTGAGAGGGTGCCTGAGCCGGGCACTCGGGGGTACGCAGCTGAGATGAAATGGTCAGACAAGGACGCCCCGGGCTGGCTCTGCTGGGTAGCAGCACAGGCAGGAGGCAAAAGCATAGAGTAAGCTGGTTTGGAAAAGGGAGCCTGCACTTTTGCTGAAGGGTCCTTTACCCTCTAAGTGACGTGGCTGGGTCAGGACGAAGACCAAAAGCTGCTCTACGGGAAGGAAGATGTAGGGACGATAGCATGGTGCCCACGGCTTGTACATATGACAATTGCATGGGCAGATTTGGTTTTCAATGCTGGATTTCTTTCTTACTTGACATTCTGGGAGGCTGAGACAAGAGGATTGCAAGTTCAAGCCCAACCTGGACAACTCATGACTCAATGAGAACTGTCTCAAAATCAAAAATAAAGACAGGTTGAGGATATAGCTCAGTGTGCCAGGATCCTAGCCCCAGGCTACTCATCAGAGGGCCTGCCTGACACCTGAAAGCTTTGTCTCTGCAAAATTCTCCCAGCGTTTTGTGAATTACAACTCTGTGGAGAATGGGATCCGGGAGTCACTTACAAACACGTCGGCAAGACGCACAAAAAGAAAACACCTCGTGAAAATGGATGAGTACAGGGACTAGGGTGTTCGGGAACGCTAGACCAAAACTCAGCATGGGAACTGAGGATCAAAGCTGAACCAACTGCTTCATTCCTCCTGCAGTGAGTACTGATTGTGGGGACTGTTCGGCAAGGAGCAGGACCAGCTGTCCTCCCGCCAAAGAGCCTCAGGCCCCCCGTGCTAGAACGTCAGAGGAGATGCATTCCTGGACACAAACAAGCTGTTTTAGAGATGAAAAAGAGCAAAGTAAGTGCAGAAAGTTAGGCAAGCAGTGTAGGCTTGACTGCTCTGGGGCCTTCAGGCTGGAAGCCACGGGCAGCCATCTTTGGGCTTGCCTAGGCCTCATGAGGGGAGGGGGATTGTACTAGGACCACACAGAAAGCACCTGCTATAATTCATGCATATGAAAAATAAAACAATCCTCCCTTTAATATTTTATTACAATATTAAAATAAAATAATGCAATAAATCTATTTAGTCATCAAATAAAAACTTACATAACTGCTGAAAAGCAAAAAACATATGTCTTCCCAGCCACCTAGACACAGGTAGGGTGAGATGCTGTTTTTTACTCCAAGTTGCATAACAAGTGCATGCAGTGCCTGATATGTGCAGATTTTGAGTGCACTGATTGTGCACTGCACTGTCCTCTACAGGGTCGGGTCACCCTGCGCTTGATCGTTGTGATGGAGCCAGGAGCACAGCCAAAAATTGCATAAGGATGTTAAGAGTTGAAATCCCGTGGGGCAGCCTAAGTAGCTGGCCGTAGGAGGTCCGTGAGCCTGGAGTTGGAATGCCTGGTTTGTAAGGTTTACTCTGGAGAGCTGCATAATCGAGTTTAAAAAATTGCAAAAATCATCTGATAATGTTTTAAGAAAGTTTAAGAATTCACATTAGGCCATATTCAGAGCTGTGTTTGCTATAAGTGATAGGATATTAAAAATGCCTGGAGTATGATAGCTGAAAAGGATAAGTCATCTTGTGACGCAAGAAAAAGAAAAAACACCTCAAGCTGAGCCCAATGGCACAAGCCTGTAATCTCAACAACCTGGGAGGCTGAGGCAGGAGGATTACAAATTCAAGTCCAGCCTGGGCAACTTAGTGACTTAGCAAGACTCTGCCTCAATCTCGACAATTAAAAAGAGCTGGGGGAGGTAACACAATGAGAAGGCTCAGGGCTCAATCCTCAGTACCCCCATACCCTCACCAAACCACCATTCCAGTGGCTGTAAATCAGCCTCCTGATAGAAGAAACTAGAGGAGGTGTCCCACAGGGCAAGGTGCCTTGTTGCAGTGACTTTTCAGAGTGTTGCATATACCAGACGTGCTGGAGCTGAAGTCTCCCAGAGACCCCAGGGGCCTCATGTGGCCCACACTTTACGCAAGTAGCCGCAGTCATGGCCACTAAGCTCAAAGAGTATTTAAACTTTTGTCAAGATGCTTACAAGGCAGAGTCTCACCAAGTACCTGAATGTCTAGAACCCTGAACTCCATCTGTGAAGTGGGCTTACTCACAATAAGGCCACGAGAGCTCACGGTGTGCACTCTGTGATGCCTGGCAGGGCCTCCATTAACTCACAGGTGAGTCTGCAATGAGGTCCCTAGGTGACCATGACAATTAGAATGGGAAGGTGACGTGTGCAAATCCAAGCACATTGCTGTTCCACAACTTCTAAGTGGTAGAGGCAAGCTTAAATCCCACTGTGTGAGCGCCTCACAACTGCCGCAGGAACCTTAACTGTTTCCCATGATGAAGTGGGGAATAATGAAACCACACACGTGACACAGTTTTCTAAAGTCACAAAGCATTCTATCCATAGGAGGGGTTATTATTTCTTCCCTCCTTGGGCATGCATAGACTTACAATAAACCAAGGAAATTCCACTTCAAATCCTATTCCCCCTCTTAATCCTCAACTGTCACAGTAAAACAAGGGTCTGGGGATTTAGGACGCAGTCAGGAGCCAGGGAGCTGGTGATGGAGCTACGAGATGGAGACAAGCAACTGCAGGTCTCGCTGCACACACATTTGCAAGCTGATGTGTGAACTATTTGCTGGGACCAATTACTCTCTTAATTAATGAACACACATGCCACAATCTGTCTGAGAAATGTGAGAAAACATGGCACGTGTTTGGAGGTTACAGTATGCCAGCCACCAGTTCTGGAAGCCCCTTCTCACACTGCTGGGCTGGCAGTCACCATGGTGATCACGTTTCAGCATTCTGCCACCGCTTTGGAGTGCCCATGCAAGGCATGGGCTATGTGACTGGCCCTGGGCTGGGCACTTGGAGCTATCAGAAGACAAGCAGGCCACAGCCTACCTAGTAGGGCTGGGAGAATGGCTCATGAACCAACCAGCGTTTATCTGCGCCTGCAGCCTGCACTGTGTGGTGCCTGGCGCTGCAAGGGACTTCAAGGCTGAGAACATGAACTTGCCCTCCTGGCATTTAGCTTGGATAATTGCTAATGACAACAGATAAGTTTACTGAGTGCTTACCTTGAAGCAGGCACTGTGCTCCTTGGGCAATCTGCGTATCTTGCTCACATGCAGTCCTCAGTACAATCCGCTAATGAGCTGACTATGAAGTGCTGGGATTCCCTGAGCACTTACTCTGTGCTGTGCAGGCCTCAGGCCAAGCCCAGTAGGTACGAGAGAGCTTGTGCAAGACCATAGACGAGTATTTAACATGGCCAGGAATCACATTCAGAAGTGTAGCTGTAAAAGCCAGGCGAGCTTCCCCCGACTTTATGTTGTACCCACTCAACTGAGGCTTGCTGAGTGGCTTCTTCGAGCCAGGTGTGTTGGTGCACACCTGGAATCCCAGCACCCTGAGAGGCTACGGCAGGAGAATCACAAGCTGGAGCCCAGCCTGGACAGATTAGCAAGACCCTGTCTCCAAATAGAAATCTAGAAAAACATCATAGGATATAACTCAATGTGAAGGTCCTGGGTTCAATTCCTGGTACCACAAGAAATAAAGTATCTTACCTTTAGCAGATTTCAAGCATACAACAGAATATATTAACTATTGTCTTCATTAGTTTTTCATTGCTGTGCCTTAATACCTGACACTCACAAACTTAGGAAAGGTTTATTTTAGCTCACAGTTTCAGAAGGTCACAGTCCATTCAGGGGTGGCTGGCAGCAGTGGAAGTACGTGGCAGAGGCAGAGGTGGAGGCAGCTCCTCACGACATCACAAACAGGCAGGCCAGTTGAGACCAGTCCAAGTCCCAGTCCTAGTCCCTCAAGGAAGGCAGGGTGCAACTTATATATCCTTCCAGGTCTCCACCCAATGACTAGCCCCTCCTGCATCCAGGTGTGGAAGGTGCGGCCACTACACGCCGTTAATCCTAACTTACCCGCCTTTAATCCTAGCTTAACTGCAATCCACCCCTCCAAACTAGACCCCAATCCACCAACATCACATGGTTCCATAGACAATTCATAACATTAAAATACATGAGACTTTTGGGGGACACTCCAGATCCTAACCACAACAACTGTGGTCACCAAAAATGGATAAAATAATAAAATAAACATCTAAAGAAAATAATCTTGTATTTTAGGAAAGGGACCTGAGAGTGAAGGGACACAAGCAACGCACTAGTAGGTAGTGGTAGACTGATTTGCACTATTCAGAAACACGCTGGCAAGCTGAAAGAACGGGTGAGCTAGCATGGTGCACGCCAGCCTCCTCCTCCCCCGGGCATGGGATTGGGAAGGTGGGTCCCCTCTCTCCTGACCCCAAAGGAGCAGCAGGTAGGATGCTTTTTAGAATGCCCAGTGCTCCTGGGATTCGCAGCTGTGGAGGCGGGAAAGCAAGCAGGTGGGACAGAGAGCAATGGCGAGTGGACACCAGGCCCAGCGCTGGCCGCCTCGTGGGAACCCTCAATTCCAAGCTTGGAGAGCCATGCAGGTGTCCCAGATGTGGCTGCAGGCCTGAGCCAGGAACGCCAGACGTCCAGGAAGGGGGGTCCCAGAAAACATTTCTGCAAGTGGAAGCCTGTGCACTGGGGTGGGTGTCCTGGTAATGAGGCTGACTTGGAGTCACCCAAGCTTCTGCAAGTCATTGCCGGTGGCCACTATTCATGATCAGTATAGGTGAGCCCTCACCCATACTCCTAATAAGCAACCCTGATCAGCCCATTGGTTCAACAAGTTGGACTTTGGTGCAACCTGGGGTGAAGAGATGTCACTAAGTCACAAACACCACCACCCCACCGTCCTGCCGGCAGCTGCTTCAGCTAGGGGGGTCCAGCAGCACCTCCAGTGACCCCCCCACAGGGTACCATGGGGCTCTCGGAGGCAGTGACAGCGAGCTGTATCCTCAATAGAATGGGGGAGTAATGGATGAGGGAGCCTGGAGCAGTCCGGTCGGGGAGGGGCTCTCACAGCTGGGCAAAAGAGACTCGCGTTCTCTGCAGAGGTGGTGGACCCACGGGTGGCTGGGACACACACCGCGGGCCAGGGCACCCTGCACGCAGCTTGCAGTGGGGATTGAGGAAAGAGTGACTGGCTACGCTTAGCAGTGTCACAGGCACTTTTTAAATGTAGTAAGGACCTCACAGCTTTAATTACCCGTGACCACTTTCAACCAGCCAGCTGTGCAGCTGTTAAAAGTAACAGTACTTGCAAGACAGCACGCGCCAGGCCCTGGTCTAAGCGCCTGGTCTACACGAGCCCACGTGATGTTGCGCCTGGCGTCCCGGAGGCGGGGACTGAGGTCTGCAAAGACTGGGGAACATGGCCACTGCTGAGGCCCCAGGAAGGACAGCCAGGCTTTGCCATAGGCCTTTGGCTGCTGTGTGGGGCTGTGGTCACTGAACTGTGCGGGTTCCCCAGGTGGGACCCCTAGCTGTAGGTGGTCCAGCTCACCATGCAAGCCCCTTGGCTCAAGGGAGTGGAATCAGGTCTTTTTCCCCTGTCCATCTCCCACTCAGCCGTCAGAGGGCTCTTTCCCATGATGCCTTTTTCTGCTTAAAGTCCTTCAGTGGCTCCCATCTCAAACGCCAAACTTCTTAGCTGGCCCTCTGGGTGCTCAGGCCTGTCTCATGTCCGTCCCTGTATACCGGCAATACCCCAGAACCTTTGCTCGTGGTATCCCTGCTATGGGAGTGCTTGCTCCTCTCTCCTTTTGGCTCTAGCTAACTCCCCTCATTCTGCAACTCTTGCAGAGAACATAACACTAATCCTTATCTGGGCAAACACCACCACGGCCTAACTTAAACCAACATTGTGTAATTAGTTGCTTAGTGTCTAATTTTCCATTTCAAAATCAGTATGATGGGAAGAAGATCCAAGTTGCTAGCTGGGTCTCTTACTCTCACGTGTTTCTACCACCTCATCCATAAAATGAGGATAAGAAGAGTTTCAGGTGCACGCCGCTACTGTGAGGGGGATAAATAAACAAAGCATTATGCCAGTGTCTGGCACACAGTAAGCTCTATCTGAATGAAGGTCATATGTTATTGTCACAGAAATAATACAGCAAGAGGCATTGAAAGACGGGCTTAGGCTGAGGGAAAGAAGCCACGTGAACAGGAGCACAATTTTCAAGCTCCAAAAGTGAGGACACCTCAGAAAAGGACACGGTTTCTACTATAAGACGTCGGGGCCAGAACTGAGACTGTGGACGTAAAATTCAGGGAAGGCTGATGTCGACTTCAGGCAGAGCGGCCTACAGGCAGGTAAGACACTGGTAAGACATTAAGGATGCCATCTTGGGTGTGTACATACAGATAATGGCCAGGGAGGCCACAGAGAAGGGGTGTGGGGTAGACACACCGATCATGGGGTCCTGGCATCTATGAGATGCTGAGAAAGAGAGGTGAAGATGCTTTCAAAGTCCACACAGCAGTGTTTTCTCTCTGTCACTCTTCTACCTTGAGAAAAAAGGGTGTATTCAATTCACCATCGTCAGGAACAAAGCACAGCTTTCAAAGATGTCTGGACACACTCCTGGGATATCCCGGAACTCCACGGAAGGCCGTGGGTTAAAAGCACTGAGAGCCAGTGAGTACTGGACCTCGTGTTCTTCTAAACTGGACCAGATGAAAATGTGGGGGTGGAGGAAGGCAGAGGGCCTTGTAAAGGACTAATTACCATTGCTCCTGCTTGGCACACACAGCACAGTGCCCATCTTCTGGGCCCACTGGGCATGGGGAGAGCACTTTGCTGTATTCAAGAGCACACACAGATACCTCGGAGGAGGCTGTTCCAGCATGAGAAAGC
Organism: Ctenodactylus gundi; assembly: GCA_004027205.1. NCBI lineage: Eukaryota > Metazoa > Chordata > Mammalia > Rodentia > Ctenodactylidae > Ctenodactylus > Ctenodactylus gundi. Next base: position 11,192 of record PVKB01006317.1, on the reverse strand, counting down.
AAGGCCCTGCTATGTGTGTGTGAGCCTGTCACGGAGCAGTGCTCCTTCACACACGCATCCGCTGCAGGGCAGGGGCACCTCCACGTTCTGCAGAGACGTCACAGGAACTCCACAGTCCACTGTGCGACACGTGCAGAACACTGAGCATCCACTCCGCTATGCTCATGGCTTTCTGTGGCGCAGACCTTGTTTTGGATGCTTACCAACCTCCCCTTCTTAACTCCATCCTGGAGGAAACAGACACAGACCCTGGCTTGTGCAAGGCTTCCACTTGGGGTCCTGCCTCTAGGAACAGCATGACTCACTGCTCCATCTTAATACAGGTGAATAATCCAGCCCACCATTCCAAGCATGAGTAATAGTAACAATGACTGCATTTACTACTTCATGGTTCACCAACAACAATCTGATGACATGCACATGGCAACTATCCCTTTTTCGAAAATTGGGCTGGAGGAATAGCAAAACAGAGTGCCTGCCCAACAAGCACAAGGCCCTGGGTTCAAGTCTCCAGCACCACATAAGTCAAGCACGGTGGTGCATGCCTGTAATCCCAGCACTTGGGAGGCTCAAGACGAGCCTGGACTACAAAGTGAGACCTTATCTCAAAAAAAAAAAAAAAAAAAAAAAAAAAAAAATTGTAAGCTAGGACTCAGAGAGCTTCACTGATACTTGACAGAGAGAGGAAAGAGGAGCCAAGTCTGAGAATAGCCCAGTTTCACACCACATACTTACTATCAATAATTAGTGTTTCTTCTTTGAAATAATCTCTGAGGGAATTCACTCAATTTTTAAAATTTGATCTTTCTACAAACCCGGTGAGATAAGGAGCATTACCCCCATTACACAGATGAGGAAACTGAGGCCCCAAAAGGGTTGGTAACTCATACTAGGCACATAGTAGTAAGGGCTAGAGCCATGACTCAAGCCTTCACTTCCTGATTCTAGCGCCTACACTGTTTTATCGCCCCCCCCCCAACCCCCCACCCCACCAATGCCTTCCTAAAGAGCCCATTGTAAAGAGATGGAGAGCTGCTGGCCTGGCCCATAGAGCTAGGAGCCCTAGGATACCCATTCCCACTCTATCAGGGCGAGGTTCATCTCCACTGAGGGCCAAGATTCTTAGGGAAACAGTAGAGAGAGGCAGATGCCTTGCTCAGTACCAGGCCAGGTATGCAGGGACAGAAGCCTGAGGGAGCTGACCCAATTTTGAATGTACTGCCCTAATTACTTGATGATCTGTCATCACAGAAATAAAATTGTGGGGGAAGTGGAAAGGCAGGCAGACACACTTCTGTCTCAGTGCACAGGGCGAGATCAGTCCCACGTGTTGGCTTGAGAAAGAGTCAGCAAGGAAGGGCATTCGTTGAGCTTTTGCTACGTGCCAGGCACTGTGCTGGGAAATGCCACGTGGTCCAAGAATTCACTCATTTTGGCATCACCACAGCCCTATGAGAGAGAGGTAAGCTCTGTGCTTGCAGTTTACAGGCACAGGAGCCTAGAACACCCAGTGACTGGACTGAAAGCCCAGTCCCACCAGGCCAGGCAGTTTAGACTACACGTGCTTGTATACAGGAATGGACTCAGTTGAAATGGGAATCTAGACCTATGGTCCCCAGCTCATGAGCTGCCAACCTGTAGAGTCTGTGGCCCTGGAAGGTCTAGGCTGAGGGTCAGACAAGCAGCAGCAGGAGGTGAGCAGGTGAGTGAAGCCCCACCTTCCATCAGCCCACTTCTATTAGGTGCTAATGCCACTTCTGATTAACAGGAGGTGGAGCTTTGCTCCCGCTCCCCTCCTGCTGCTGCCCACCACCCCAAACCTGCCCTCCAACAACCTACTGCATCACGAGTCCCCACACCCTCTCTTTGAGAGAATGGCCTTCAACTAAACCAGTCGCTGGTGCCACAAAGCTTGGGGACCACTTCAATAGACTCTGCTATAGAGAAGGCCAAGCCTGGAACGAGGGGACTAGAGTGTGGGGGTTAGAGGGGGTGAGGGCGGTGGGTGCACTCTGAGCCAGGAAGACACTGAATCCATGTCTCTGGATGACTCACGGAGTCGGAAAGCAGGTGTAAGGGAGTAGATGACAGCATGAGTGTGAGCAGGGAGGGCTTTGGGGATCTGTGGGACCTCCAGGTGGAGATGCCAGCTGGCAAGGGGGACTGGAGCTGAGGAAAAACAAGGACATGGAGAGCCCCCCAGCACCTCACAGCACTGGACCTTGCAGCTGGGTGTAGATGGAACTGCTGAGGAGGAAGTGTGGTGAACGCAGGCAGTGCTGAGGTGAGAGTCCGGCTCGAGAGGCTCCACAAGAGCAGCCAGCCGGGCAGGGAGAAGTGAGGCAGCTGTGCCTGGTGCACCAAGTCCTCTTGTGAGTAAAACTCATGTGGGAAGGAAAGCTGCTGTGAGTCCAGTTGGGAAAATATCGTCTCTGACTTTAGTGTCCTGGGCAGGCAGAATGGGGAACAGTCTAGAATCCACACGAGGAAGAGCTCAGAATTCTGTCTAGACAGAGGAGAGAAGGCAGAGACTAGGGTCTCTGCTGCTAACAAGAGCTAGTAGAAGCGAGTGAGGACTGGGCTCTGGGCTTCTCTATGTCTCTGTCTGGGCCAATAAAGGCATACAAGGGTTGAGCCTGGAGCCACCACGTCCCCAGATGTATCCTCAGCTTTTGTGTACTATTTTTTAAATTATTGAGCAAGGTCTCACAAAGTTGCTAAGTTGGCCAGGCTGGACTTGGAACTTGTGATCCTCCTGCCTCAGCCTTCCAGAGTGCTGGCACTACAGGCATTACCACAACACCCTGCTAAATCACCACTTTTAACATGGCCTCTACGCTTGACACACAGGCAATGCCAGCGAAACTTCGAATCACCTTCAACCCTGAACCTGTGCCTAAAGAATGAATGTACACAGGGTAATCCTAAGCACAAAGCTGGTCTCGTGCAAGGCTTGAGGCCTGGCACTCACACAGCGCCTGTGACAAAAAGACAGATGCCTTGTCACTGTCCCATTCCTTGAAAGCAGGCATGGTAAAAAAAAAAAAAAAAAAAAAATCATGAAAACCAGGATCTGAAGGCCAAAAGGGACTTCAAACATCATTTTTCAATTATTAAGTGATATAATTTGCTAATTCATCCACCCACTGTCCCAGGATTCACTGAGCATTATTTCTTCCAAGCACTCTTCTGTAAGTAGGCCAACGGAGTGACAGTAATCATGTCCTCATGCATCTTACATTCTAATAGGACCATGACAAAATAAAACGGCATAGAATTCCAATCCCTTTGGTAGCGAGTCATCTTCCGTATTAGAATAAAGCAGGATGGGGTATTAAGTGTGGGAGAGGTCGTTGCAATTTTACATAAATTAGTCATCATGAGTATTTCCCACAGTCTCTCCCTACATGTTTTACACCCATTGGCTAATTTGAGCTCTATTAACAACAACATTTATTTTCACCACTTCCATTAGAGCTAACTTAATAAAGATTTATTACGGGGTCAGCCATAGCATTGATTGATTTGCAACCTACCATCTCACTCTTCATGACAATGTGGAGGTGGTTACTGCCATCCCATTTTATCAGATAGAAGGAGAAAGAGAAGGAGGAGGAGAAGGAGGAGGAAAGGAGAATAGTGGCACCATATTACAGGTTTTTTTTTTTTTTAAAGAAAAGAGAAGAAAGAAAACAATGACAATAAAAAGTGGCAAGAACTGCAAGCTGCCTCACTCTGGCCTCCAAATGCAGCCCAGCCACCCGCCACCTACATGACGCAGGGGGGGCTGCTTAACTCCTGCCAGCCTCAGCTTCTCCATGCGCAGATGGAAACAAGACTTAGCACAGAGTTCCTGTGAAAATTAAAAGACACACAAATCACGTGTGACTGAGTTGGAACGGAGCCAGATCCATCCATCATACTCCAAAGCGCAAACCTTTAAGCTAGTCTCCGTTTTTGAGATGAGAACATTGCTAAGCAGAAATGATTATGGTAGTGATGAGATGGCAGCACTGATAGGCTCGTGCAAAATAGGTCTAACTCGGCAGCCCCGGCCACCAGTTTAGGAAGCAACAATGATATCCCCTGTGGTTCACATGCCTCAGATTCACGCCTGGGCTAAAACTGAAGGGAAAGAATGAGTGTATAATACACAACCCAGAATTTCCCCAAGTTTGCCATTCACTCCCCAGAGGCGTTTCCTTCCAAGTAGCCTACCCGTGTGCCCAAAGCCACACACAGCACCTGCCATGAGAATCATCACCAACATTTCCATGGTCCTCTGCAGCGCAGCATGGACCATGTACTTTGCATACAACTCAGTTAATCTTCACCACTAATCTTAATGAGGTAACAGCTACTGTTCACATTATACAGACATTATAATGGAGAGATGGAGCCCAGGAAAGTCAAGTAACTTACACAGCTCAGTCCTGATTGGCAATACTGGCCTGTGACCCCAGCATTCCAACATCGGGGCCCACATTCTCGACGTCACTGCACAATTGAACTCCTGCGCTACTCGCATCACTGTGCTCCTTCCCCGCAGCTCTGCCTTCAGACCTCCTGTGCTCACCAAGAGGAGCAGTGTTCTTCTCTCCACCTCTTCCACACTGCTGGCTGATTAACTCCAATTCCCCCTTCAGTCTCAGCTCAGCCCCTCTTCCCTGGGAGCCCTCTGTCCCCGCACCCACCTCCAATCCCTTCCTGGACTCACACTGCCTATGTTCACCTCTGACGGGACACTGAGTAGACAACGTGGACTTGCCCTTCTCCCCACTGCACTCTGGTGCTCTTAAGCCCAGGACTGTGCTTGGCAGAAGAGCTGCAAATATCTGTGGACTCTATAGGCAAATTAATGGTTGGCCCTGTTAGACATGCTGATGGTTGCAACCCAAGGATGCTCCTTTCCTACAAACTGGGAAATCGCAACAAGGGAATTTCAAACTAGGAAACTCAGATAGAATTTGGGATGAGAGCGCGGTGCCTGACTGGCCCAAGTCCAACCACCCTGTGATTGGTCAGGATGTGCTCGTAAGCTGTTCAGTGCTGCCCATTACACTAGTTCAGGGTGCAGAACTAAAATAGAAAGGAATGACAAGAGAAAGCTTGGAAATTGGTTCAGAGGGCAAATGAATAGAAAGGTTACCTTTCTTTCCAAGGACAGCAGGGGACATTGGACCCACCAGGAAGATGATGCTGATGCTACAAAAGGTGGATCAAAGAGACAGAAAGAACAGGACCTGTGTGACGGATGAACTACAGGTTCAAACCTATTTTGACTTCTCCTTACGTTTGGAATTCTCAGACATGTGCTAACAAATTGCTATTGTTTATGTCTCTTTGAGTTGTGTTTTCTGTTACCTGCAACAAGATGTTACGAGACGGTCCTAGAATTGTACCTTCACATTACTCGTTGTGACTAGGGACCCTCAGGCAAGACAGTGTCTCAGAGTTGCAAGTTAGAAATATGATTCTATCTCATTTGGCTTTTTGGGATTGCTATACTACACCTACAATTTTTAGCCTTTAGTTTTACAGATTTATAGCCATAAGGACAGAGTAATTAATATACCAAGACTTCCATTAGTAGGCTAAAATATGTATCCCTGAAGTTAAGTAGAAAATACCGCTCTCAGGAAAGATTTTTAGTATATATATATATATATATATATATATATATATATATATATAGTGTGTGTGTGTGTGTGTGTGTGTGTATTTGAGAAACAGGTGGTAACTCAGAGCCTCAAGTCCATTGGCTTGTAGTACAAAGGCAACAAAACGTATGCCAACCACTACTTGTCTAGTCTTCCCAGTAAAATGGCAAACCTCTCAATCACAGGGCTCCCCAAGATACTACCAGTAAGGAAGTACTTGGAGTCCCCAGAAGAAAAGAAGAGAACTTAGGAGGCAAGGAAGGCAGCTAGGTTTAGGTTTCCTCATGCCTTACCACATTAAGCAGTTTGCTAGGTGTTTGCCCTTCCTGACTTATCATGACCCTTGGGGCAAGGATGCAGACTACAGTACCATTTGCCACACCCACTTCCCACCAAAGTTAAAGTCCCTGAGTGGTGGGGTGCAGGAACTGCTTGTTGAGCGTGCAGGTTGGCCCAGAAAGTGAGCAAACCTGTGCAGCACTGGGCCACTGTGATAAGGGCTACTGTCAACTGCAGCATTAACTTAGCCTGTCCTGGCTCAGGCAGAAGGGTATGTTATGGCAACACAGGGTGTGTCCTGTGGAGCTGCAGACTTTGGTGCGTTCACTACTCTGGCCTAGCTGCTGTGCCCTCTCTGGGGCAATAGAGGGTGAGTCACTTTCCTGGGTAGACAAGAACATCAATGGCTATTCACCCCAGATACAGCACAGGAAAGGCCAAGACAATTAGTGCACAGATCTGGTGAACCAATGAGCTTGTTGGGGTTACCTACAAGAGTATGGGTGAGGGATTAGAATGTAGTTTCAAGAATACACTGGAACCTGAGTCAGAACACTAACTGATTCTACCTCCTACCTGCGTTCACTGCCGTGTGTCTGCCTCTGCCCCTCTGCCTCTCTCTCTCTCTCTCTCTCTCTCTCTCTCTCTCTCTCTCTCTCGCCGAATCTCTGTTCCTCTTCCTGTTCTTTCAATCTACCCCCGTAGAAATCAGGGGAAGATATTTGCCTCCTTACTGCCAAGCATATTTGTCACAAATCCCTCCCCTCTCCTTCCTTCTCTTCCCTTTTCCCTCCCGCTGTCCCCATCCTCTTTCCCTTTCTTTCCCTCCTCTCATGCACCCATCATTACATAGATTAATTTCCAAATTGCTAGGGAAGAGGATTTGATCAGCTCAACTCAAACTCAGCCGCCTACCCCCTAGTCCCATTAAATATAGCAAGGAATGAAGAAGAGGCAACAACCGCTGCCGAGGGGTGTCAGAGTGTGAGTGAGGACTACAGTGGTGGCAGCAGACAGAATCCTCTGCCATGTGAGGGCTCCTAGAGCCTCACAATCCATTAGTCTTCTTCATCCTCAGAACTCCGTGAGACAGGTGCTAATATTACAAGCCCCATTTTACAGACAAGAAAATGGAGACAGACATGTTTTTATTTTTCCCAAGATCACAGAGGATAAGTAGAAGATCACAGTGTACCTGGGCAGTCTACCTTGAGTTCTCACACTTGACCTCAAAGCTACGCCGTTTCTTATAATAATTGGTGTCTATTATAATTACCTGATTTTTCCAAGCTGACTCTGAATTTCTGCAGAGCAAATGCCCACCTCCACTCACCTCCGAGAGCGTCCGGAGGAGGACATGCCAAGCCACATCTACACTGAGCCATGGTCACTATCTCACAGCAGAGGTTGTGCTTGCTCAGAATCGAGAGCAGGGCAGCTCCTTCAGGAAGCTTCTCTCTGCGTCCAGGGCTTGGGGGTGCAGGCCTGTAATCCCAGCACTCTGGAAGGCTGAGGCGGAAGCATAGGGATCACCATGTTCAGACCCAGCCTCAGAGGACCCGTCCGGCCACCTTCCGTCACTCTCCAGGTGCGGCACCGGACCTTTCCGGCAGTGTCGTCATCGCCACATCCCCACGCTCCCTCTTTCCTTGTCTCCCCGTGCCATCACAGTGACGCTTCACAAGGGCAGGACGCTGGTCTACTCTGCCCACTGCTATACTCCTAGCACCTAAAACCGTGTTCTCCATTCCATCAGCACTCAATATTCTTGAATGAATAGATAATAAATGAATGAGTTAATTACCAATTGATTGTTCATGCCGTGTTTTAATTACCTACTTGCTTTTCAAATTTCCCACCGTGTAAAATTTCAGTCAGCTGAGGGCTGGTTATACAAGTCTAATCCAGTGCCTAGAAGACAGCAGGTTCCCAGTGACTGTTCTAAAATGAGGGAGCGCATGAATGAGGTGGAACTGAGTTCTGAACTCTCTCTTTCTTGAACTCTGTCTCTTTTCTGCAGGTAATGGAGAGCTAATTGTATGAGAAGAGGCTGCAGGCAGCTGCCTGTGAACAGGGCTTTGCCAACAAATAAGGCAGGGATCTGAGATACGCAGGGTCCACCTGTTACGGAGTGTCTAGCCCCTGACTGCTTCCTACATATCAAGAATGGCATCAGATGGGGTCCCACATTCACATCCAGTGACTGAGATCCTACAGTTGAAGGACTCTCGGGCACAGGCGACTCTCTCTCTCTCTCTCTCTCTCTCTCTCTCTCTCTCTCTCACCAGTACACCAAGTATTACAACTTTGGAGCGCACAAAAGCTCTTCCTCACACCTTATAGCATGTTCCTCCGTTCAAAGTAGGAAAATGAAGCCCAGCCTGGTGAGTGCCGAAATAACAGATGTGGTTTCCTTGCAGGATGAAGCTCAAGGGACAGAAAGTAAAGGCCTTGCTGGATGCAGATGTTCTATCCAGCAAGTTTATCCTGTAAACTTGCCAAGGCAAAGACTGCTGTTCCCAATGCCAAGATGGAGGAAGAGGAAGCATGTGAATAGTTAAGCAGTAAGCCCACATGAAGCTTCAAGGCAAGCAGGCTCAGAAACAGGAAGGCCCTCGGCACTGACATCAAGTGCTGCAATCGGGCCATGTCGCCTTCCTCGCTGCGCAGAAGTCAGCAGGGCTAGGCAGATGCTGGAGGCAGGGACGCAGCACGGGAGGATCAGAGAGGACTGTGCTGAGGCCTAAGCGCCGCCTCTTGCTGCACGACCCCTGCCAAGTCATCCAGCCTCTCTGATTTAAGGCTGGGTGCAAGGTGGACCCACATCCCGCCTTCTGATGCTTGACTATCATAATATAAGGAATAAGTATCCCCTGTTTGAAGGATTCCTCCTCCTTGCAATCTTGGCTAGCACATGGCCTAGCACGTGGGTCCCTACCTCCTAGGCCACAAACCTGCCCTGCTGATGGCCTGTGAGGAGCTGAGCTACATGGCAAGAGGTGAGTGGCAGGCAGCTGAGCAACCCTCATCTGCATTTACAGCAGCTCCGGTCCCATGCGCTACCACCTGAGTGCCACCTCCTGTCAGGTCAGCAGTGGCTCAGGTTCTTGTAGGCTCTAAGTCCCTGCAGCAAACTGAGCAAGTATAGGATTTGGATTGCATGCTCCTTAGGGGAATCTAATGACTGATGATGTGAAGTACAGCTAGGGCAGTAATTTTAGTTCTTGGGAGGGGCTGCAAGTACAAATTAACATTATGGTGAATTGTATAATTGTTTTGTTATGTGTTGCAATGTAATAATAACAAAGTGTACAATAAACACAAAAGTTCTGAATCATCTCAAAATCACCCCCATCTCCATCTGTGGAAAAAATTACCTTCCATGAAACCAGCGCCTGGTACCAACAAGGTTGGGGACTGCTAGCCTAGGAGACCAAAACTCCCTACCTGCCAAGGTATCTGAACCAGAAAATGACAGAACTGAGACCAAGGCTCATATTTGATCAACTCAAAAAACTGTGCTCGTGTCACTTACTACCTTGCAGGGAACCATCAAGAAAGCCTGGGCTCACAGGAGGTCAGTCTTGAATGAATCTTGCTAATGAAGGCAAAGGTACAATGGAGAACTGAGAACCTGAGTTCCAGACACTGAGCCCCAGATTCTCTGCACACAGTGGAGACAATGTCGGAGGCCGTCACAGTAGGCTAAGCTGGGATTCAGCAGCCACAATAAACATCACTAACTGGAAACCAGGCAGTCTGTGATGCTGGGCTCAGTGCTCCTCCTCGCTCAGGCGGACAGAGCAGATGCTGGCTGGGACAATTCCAGCCACTTGGCTGAGGGAGCACAGAACCTGATCTGACCTCATCTCTGCTTGCAAATGCTCAGCTTCAAGGCAGCCACCTTCACTTCCTAGAGCTGACAACTGCTTGGTCAGACCTTGCTGCATATAATGCAGTGGCTAAACAGATGATAGAAATATACTGTAGAAAGAGCACACGTTACATTTTAAAAAGTCTTGAACAGCTGCAAAAGAGCGATTCCCCGTCTCTTTTCCCCCGAGCACACACCCCTGTGGCATCAGACAGGTGATCCTGGTGGTTTCTGTGCCTTCATGTCCTGGCCAAGGGGAGTGTTTTCACTCTTGCAAGATAGTGGGATTATAATGCAAACTCTGAGCCCACGATGACAAAGGGGTCACACGTAGGATGGTCCACAGAGTTGTAGGATTTTAGATGTACAAGAGATCTTGGCAGTCTTCAGCCCATGTGCTCGTTTTCTCAGAGTCGACAAACTGGGAGACATTGCATGACTTGCCACAGTCACAGAAAAGCAGTTCCCAATCCACCACTGAAGTCCAGGCCTCCTGACTCTGAGACATGGTACACTGTGGATTCATCTCCCATATTTTTGTATTCTGATGTAGAGAGGTTAACAGCCAGCCACAAATGGCTTGTAGATAATCTATTTTTTTTTCTTTAATCTCTTTGAGTCATGGATCTAGAAAGACCCAAAACCATTCCTCAATAATCAAGTCTGAAAGAGGGCAGGCTGTCATCTATGCCTATCTTTTTTTTTTTCTTTTGAGACAGGATCTCACTCTGTAGTTCAGACTGGTTCTGAGCTCACTATGGAGCCCAGGCTGGCCTTGGATTCATGGCAATCCTTCTATTTCAGCCTCCTGAATGATGGGATTACAGGTGTGTGCTGCCATGCCCAAAATATGTAGTGCGGGGGAATTGAACTAGGGCACTTAGCCCTCACTAGGCAAGCACTTTAACCACTACGCTATTCCTCCAGCCCTTACACCTACTCTTTAACCAGTGTGCATAGGACTAATTCAGGATATATCAATTACATGGCCCAGAGGAAAACTTCTAGGATAACTGAGATTGAGACCAAAAAAAAAAAAGGAATAAAAAATGGAATCCCTATTCCCAGCCTATTTCCTGTCTAGTGAGGAAGAGGCTGCTACAGCAATCCTAGCACAAAGACAGCTGAGCAGAAGGCACACAGGTACACAGTGGGTGCTGGGGAGGCAGAAAAGGGGAAGAGCGGGTGGGAGGTGGGTCAAGGGGAGCCTGCAGGAGGAACTTGCCCTAAGCTGCCCCGATGGTGGGATGATAGCCCAAGGCAGGGAAGGGAAGGGCCTCCAGGCAGGAGAGCCTGGGAGAATGACTGCAGCTGGACAACAGCAGAACTATCTGGGGGACAGCTGTTCCTGGGGGACATGAACAGGGTGTGTAGGGTGC
>PVKB01006316.1:0-66677 GCA_004027205.1 Ctenodactylus gundi | reverse complement strand
GTCTCAAAAAAGACAAAAACACAACTTTAGTCACTGGAAACAACAAAATAAGATTCTGATCAGAAACACAAAGTAGAACAGATTTCAGAATACTGTTTTATGAAGAAGAAACTTTCATTAACCTAATACTTCATCAAATATAAGCCTACATAGATGAGTGTCAGCTATACTTTGTCCAACGAGTAAGACCATAGATAGCCGTCTGATAGAGCATAATATTTTATTCAGTTTTTGAAACATTCTGTTCTATTTTTCATGTTTAAATTCCTCCTTAATATTTTACCTAGAAAACCTCATTCTCAAAGTTGATTTTTTTCCTGTTCAGTCAAATTTGACATCAATGCAATGTATGTCTCCATTTTCTGCATAACCTAGTACAGCATACAATCAAAATGACAATTTTTTGCTTGGTAAAAATTTAAGTTGAGGGTAGGTTGTTCCTGGTGTTTAACTGATTCCGTAATAATGAAGATCACCCAAAAAAATAGTATCTTAGAAAACTAACCAACACAGACAGCCAGAGCATGTTAGTCTGAAATTTCCTGTGCTCTAGTATGTAGATTTTGAACTAATGATTGTAGGCTTTTTCTTGGTTCTTGCAGATGGATTTTGTAATTAAACCCCCAAGAAAGCCTAATAGAGAATGAAAGCCATATTTGGAAGTATTTTTGTTTTTTCAGTTCCTATACGATATATTAATTTATTTTCCTTCTTTTTTTATTTTCCCCAAGACTGAAAATGGAGTCTAGGGCATTCACTCTGACCGATATATATCTCCAGCCCATTTTTACTTCTTTGATTTCTGAGTTAGAGTCTCTCCTGTGGCCAAGTTTCCCAGGCTGGGATCAAACTCACTATCCTCTTGTCTCTGCTTCCCAGAATACTGAGATTACAGATCTGAACCTGAAAATTACAGGCCTGGTTTCATCCCAATTTTTTTTTCCTACCTGGTGATCTCATATATCCTATTATCTGATCACGAGACTAGATTTTACTTTTGGGCCTCCTGTTAAGCTACGGAAACTTGCTCTGTTATTTTTATCTATTCAGAGTTTATTATTTTTATTATTTAAGCATGAAGTCAAACTCAATCTCCTGTGATGTAACTGATTTCAAACACTAGATATAGGAAAGGCTACTTTGCTAATGAGACTATGCTGAGAGGATTCTTTTATGTGCTAGTTAAGATTTTTTTTTTTCAAATTATAACCCACTTGTGAAAAAATGTGCAAACTATAAGTAACCACAATTTGATTTGATTATATTTCTATTAACTTCCAAACACTGTTGAATATGATTCCCAATTTTTGTTTATGTAAGAAGGCTTATATTTTTCTTTAGTATTTTGTGAATTATAACCTTATTAATTTCTAGATTTGATGTTACAAGTTACTTCATTTCAGAACTTATCGTCTTGTCTTTCTATTGCCTTATTGATGCATTTTTTCCTCTGAACTTTTTAAAAATCATATTCAGTTTTGATTTCCAGCAATCATACTATGTGTAGGAGGATGTTTTTTTATTATTTTGGCTTTCATGAACCTTCCTTCAAATGTAGCTGGAAAATGTATCAGTGTTTTTATCTCAAATTCCACTTCTCTGAGCCTCACATTACTGTTTTTCCCTTTTTTCATTTGTTAAAATTTAATGTTACAAATGTTAGACTTTTACCCCCTGCTTCATATTTTTTTTTTATACTTGGTTCTCATTGTTCTGTCCTTGCTCCTTTATGTAATCTTGTCTTGTTATTCACTAATTAATTATTCCTTGCATTACTAAACTTCTTCCCTGTGTGCAAGTCTGCTGGTCAACGTCAGTTGGTTCTTTTATTTTAATTACTGCATTTTATCATTTAAGAAAAGTTGTTCAATTTATTTTCATGATTTCTACTCACCTGGTATTACGCTCCGTCTTTGATCCCTTTGTCTCGCAGTATATTCTCCCAATTTAAAGTAATTGTCTGTGAATTCCACTAAATCTGTGCATGGTTCTACTTCTACATTGTTTCTAGATTATTTTATTTCTTGGTGAGCGTAATTATTACATGTTTTATTTCAATATTATAAGTGAAAATATCCAGAGATCTGCACGTTGTCTTTCAGTTTTTTTTTTTTTCTTTTCAGCTTTAGCGGGTGCCAGAACTTCCTCTTATCTCCTGAACAAGCAGATTACTTTAGTCTAATTCAGATTCAAGCCAGCTGAGGTCCAGTTTCAGTTTTCTCATTGCCCTGTCTAACTCAGGCTTACATCATCTCCTAGGCAATACTCTACAAGCCTCACAAACATGAGTGGTCTGTAGTTAGAAGGTCTTCTTTGCATTAGAAAGCTGCATTCAACTGGAATTTGCTTTTAGAAAGCTTATTCTTAGCTGTGTAGCTTCTTGTTGTGTGCTGTCTATGAATAAAAAATAATAATAATAAAGCACAGAACCCATAAAGTGGTAACTGTCTTTTCTCCAGAAACTCTTGGAAACTCAAACTTCAATGCTTTTTCTTGCTAGTTTTTTGAGTTTGCTAAAAGCAGTACTAGATTACCGACCCTCAGCCACAGCCATTCCCCTGTTTTCTTGGCTTCTTGCCATGTATGAGAATTTGCAAAGTCCCAGGAAGGAAGACAACCTGAAGTCCCTCGATCTTGCATCTTAAATTCTTGCTTTTGCTGTTGGTTTACACTCCAATATTTTGATATCAAGGTTTAGAGCTTTTCCTTTTACATTCTCTATCTTAGCTAGAGAGGGGAATCTATTGTTTTCTCTGTTTTTGTATCTTCAAAATTTAAAAAAAAATTTTTTTCTCAAATATTTTGGACATCATTCTATTTTAAGCATCCTGTCCATTAACTGCAGGATATAAGGAGACTATAGATGCAGCAACACGTATACAAGTTTGACTATAGAAAGAAGCCCGAAAATTATCATTAAACAAAGGATACTAGCTCAATAGGGGCTTGTTTCTGTGCTAACCAAATTAAATCTGTTTGAATAACTGAATCAATTAATTTTAAGTAAGGGTGACTCTAACATGAGTGGCTTTGAATTACTGCTTGCAACTTTCCTAAATTAAATTATTCAATCAAAAGAAAAATTTGTGTAATTTTTAAGTACAGAATTTTGAATTCTGATTATTTCTTTATCAAACAACTAAATAGGGAATATTTTATGAACAAACAAGATACTCTCTCCTAAATTAACTAATGATAGCCAGATAATTCTAAAAATAAAAGTTAAGCCCTATGGTAGAAACAATGATAAAAAGTTGAATCTTAACTCAATAGTCACTAAATGGGAGGAAGGAGTATGGAGACCCAGTGTTTTGCACTGAGGTGACTATTTCTGGCTGTCTTTGGTCCTCACACTGGCTGCATCAAAATTGGACAGAGAATTGGAATAAAGCTATAAGAGGCGAATCAGGATGAACTGCAATTTTCTGAGAAGATTAGTTGGAAATATTTAAAAGTGAGAGACTGATGCAACTAAATCATAGAACAAAGAGAAACCTGTTTCTTTGCATACAATAGGAAAAGTTCTCATATTTACTATGATGAGGACCTATAATAAGAAGAGATATATGGCTAGGAAATGATGCTGACTAATGACAGGAAAATTAAAGTTACAAAAGTAATAGAAAATCACATATATACTATCTTTGCAATTATGTACATGTTTGGTTCTATGGAACCTTTTTTTTCCTCTCTCTCTCTCTTGAGACAGAGTTTTGCTGTGTCACAGAGTTACCCAGGATAGACTTGAACTTGTGAATCTCCTGCCTCTGCCTCCAAGAGTGTATGGAACATTGGTAATAATTGGAATTTCTACTTTTATTTTGCAATGTTGTATAAATGAGGTCCACATAGTCCTTCTAGATTGGCCTTAAATGTCATGTACTTTTCTGAATCACAACCAAAGTTATATATATATATATATATATATATATATATATATATATAGTTATAAATAAACTAAAACACACTGTTGGTTAGAAATTTTGCCTTTTGGGTCAGCATATTTTGAAGAATTACATCAGTCTTTTCAACACAGATATGATACATCTTGTCATTATTGAAAATTATCAGATGCTGCTGTCCTTTGGATCTCTGATACAATCTCCATGTCACTCTGCTGAGTGGTGTCATCTAGACTTATAAGCCCCCTCTTAGATGCCCCCTCTCTTCAAGACCTTCCTTTACCTTCTTCCCTTTCTAATGGCAGCCACCTGACACTTGATCATTTCCTCTTGGAAGTCTCCTGCTGCCAGAGACTACCTACCATGAAAACCTGTCAAAAAAGTCACCCACAGAAAGCTCATTGTGCTCTACTGCCATCTCGTGGCCATGTACCGATCCTTGGTAAGTCCCTAAATCTCACTTCCCACATTCAATTATAGCAATGTCATTCTAACATTTGACTAATAGCTCATGTTGACTGCTGATTAGCGTTTGATGAAAAATTCCAGTAGTGACATATTTACATAAGAGAAGAACTTAATTTCTTATGCTATGAATTTTACCATAAATCGTCTTAGGATATTGTGGCACAAACTTATTACTGGTAACAGGCAACAATCAACAATGCCATAATATTAAAAGCATGAAGTCAATTTAATTATTGTATGTTAAAAAAGGATTTCACAAGCAAATTGTTACTGTTGGGCTCATTGGCTTCTTTCTCAAAATATAACTGGAAACATTTCTGGTTTTAGTAAAGATCACTTTGTATATTAAGTGAAATCTCAAAGGAAACAATGATATCCTTGGAGCCAAATAAAGAAAACTATTTCTCAATAAAAACAAAATAATACAAATATCCCATGAGAAACAAAATGCAGGTAATGTTATACCTGAACCATGGCATCATAGAATGAAGTCATGTTTACATGACTTTGATTTGCCATCCTCATTGTGAAATGGAATTAGAACTTACAGAGTAAGCTCAGTCATAATAATTGGAAAACTCAATCAAGAAAATTAGGAATCCCAGAACATCTAAATGTTAGGGGAAACAATTCAGACAATGGATGGAGATTTAAAAACTGAGACCCTGCTAACTTTGAGATTAGTCCAGTGAAATATCATTCAAAAATAAAAGTGAACTAAGTCTCTTCTGCTTGAAGGGAACTAAAAAGTGTATTTCCACTGAATCTCCACAGATGAAATACTAAAACAAATGATCTCAGAATGAAACAAAATGCTGTGAGATATAAACAAGACCTCCACAAATTATCAAATTCAAAACATCATCACACCCCTTAGTATTCTCCACTTTCACCCCAAATTCTACTTTACAAAGCTTTTTATCATCAGATTCCATCTGACTTATCTTCCTGACTGTTTAGTTGTTATTTGGTTACAGGTGATATAAATGGCATGGAGAGCTTATAAATTTTGTTTCCAAACATACCCTCAGTGCTTAAAACAGTATTTATCTAGGTCTTTGAATAAAAACTAAATATTTAATTACACAATATGTCTCTAAGCCAGTGGGAAATCTAACATCTATATGTCGTATCAGGGAAAAAAAAAGAGATTAAAGGTATTTTTTAAAAAGATACACAAACTTAAGGTTCAGAA
Organism: Ctenodactylus gundi; assembly: GCA_004027205.1. Lineage (NCBI taxonomy): Eukaryota > Metazoa > Chordata > Mammalia > Rodentia > Ctenodactylidae > Ctenodactylus > Ctenodactylus gundi. The sequence continues at coordinate 61,112 of PVKB01006316.1, read as the reverse complement.
GGGCACATTTGGTCTACAACAATCCTCTCACCTTAAAACTCAGGAAATGAGATCTAGAGAGATTTCCCTAACACACAAAGAGCAAATGGCAGAACACGCCAACATATACGTTTTGCACCTCAGTATTGTGGCCGTTCTAGAACGTGGGCTTGTGGAAGTTTTCTGTTTTTCTGATAGAAAAAAAAATTAAAGAGAATTCATTGCCAATGTTTAAGCATTAGCATATTTCTCATAAGCGTTTAAGTATCAGCTTCTCTTGAGAAGTTGGAACATCTAATGCACAAGATTCACATTTCTATTTGGCAAGAATTTCTACCACTCAGACCAAGCATGTGTTCTCAGGTCTGCTCTCTCTCTGGCACATCCTCTGGGCTTTTGTGGATGTGAGACTTTGCACATTCATCGTGGACTTTCATATTTTTATGTATCTTTAAAAATGCACGATTCTGGCAATTATGCCATCCCAGACTGAAGAGACACATGAAATAGTGAGACTGAAAAGAAATTTAAATGATGCTGTGGTTCAAAACCTCTTTCCCACATACTTCACAAATTAGGTATTCACAAATCTCTATGTAAATATATTTTTTCATGTTTTTACCTCCAAGAAAAGTTATCCTACACAACACATTATTTTTTTATATTTTGTTACTTAAGAGATATTTCCTTATGAGCTACCCATTTTTAATTTTCTAGTAAAGAGGGACTTTATGAACTAAATACAAATTATATTTGAAAAAATGCAATGAATGTTTAAATATTTTTAAAAGCATTACATTAAAAGACACACTGCCATTAATTCCTCTCAGAATACTCCCTCTCATTTTGAGAACACACCTGTCTGGTCATTCTTGCAACTTTCTTAAGTGATTTTGGATGTTCTTTTTCATGAGAATCTTTAGTGAATTTTTTTTTCTTTTCTTTTCTTTTTTTTTTTTTTTTTTTGAGGCAGGGTCTCTGTGGTCTAAGCTCGTCCTGAATTCACTCTGTAGCCCAGGCTGGCCTTGAACTCACAGAACTCACAGTAATAGTCCTGCCTCTGTATCCTGAGTAATGGGATTACAGACATGTACCGCCAGTCGCAGTTTGTGTGGCGCTGGGGAATCAGATGTAGGGTCTTGTGCTGGTTGGTACGTGCTTTCATTGCTGTACTGTCTGTCCAGCCCTGGATGATTTCAGTTGTACTCTCATCGTCCCCTGTGTTTCCTGAATATATTCAAAATATTTATCTTTCAATGTTTTGGCTTTGAGGAAAACTGAGAGGTCTCATGGTGCCAGACCCAATGAAGTAGACCAACGAAGGCACATGGTAATATTTTCACAAGCTAGTCTTCGCATTGAGTGACGCTGGGCAACTGCATTTACAATGTGACTCCATAAGGCATGAGAGAGGACTTTGAGAGGTGCTTCACAAGTGGCAAAAATGATCCAAGAAGTGTTTTAAAATGAAGGGGATTTTAAGAGGAGGTGTAATGGCAAGGTGTTGTAATAATAATCAATTGCAATAATTGTTTTTAATTAAAATAGTCACTGTATATTTTCATCACACCTCATATGACTTCACTGGGAGATAGAAAATCTGTGATTTATTTGTGTGTAGTTTGAGATGTTATGAACTGTATTATTTATACTTTGTTACTTGAGAGAGAATAGTGTTTGATATAAAAAGTGAGAAAATTCCAGTATGTGGAGTTTCACCAAACTCTTGTTTGGTGCTTATTCTTGGTGCCATGGCTGATGGCATGCTATTAAATCAACCTTGCATGACAAATGTTTAAATTTATATTTCAAGAGGTATACGCAGAATTCTGACAGAGACAAGTGTTTTGTATTTTTGCAAGAATCCATGTTTTGTATATCAATCTCACCACTGTTCAATCGTTAGTAACATCAAAAAATATACACAGTCTGCTTGGTTCTTAATTCTAAAGTAGCCTAGCATGCATTTTTCGGGAAAATGGGAATTAAAAGAAAGCCAAATAATTACCACACTTGCTCTGTTTTAATGATAATGTGAATGACGATCTGTGGTTGTTTCTTTGTCTTTTTTGCCCACGCTACCTCCTACATGGCCAATTCATTTCTAGATTGCGCACTGGTGATTGAACACGTAGGTGCTCGCTAAAATAAATGTGTTGGTGGGACATATGGGCACAATTTTCTTCCCTCTAATTTAATATTTTTCTTTTAATGTCTACATAATATTTTGATTTTTCTAGGCAGTGTAACTGGCATTGGTAATTACGATTTTGCAACACTGTCTTTCTTATTTTCATTATTCCTACTATCTATCATCTGTCATGTACAATCTTACTTCCTACTCTTGTGTTAGAAACTACAACGTGATATTCTTTCTCGGGCCACTGTTACCTGAACTTTGGGATATTTTCCTTTTCAAATTCTCTCTGTACTTTTCCTTTTTTTGAAAATAAAAAGCTATCTACCTTATTTGCATGATGAACTTTCTTCCCAAAGAATGAGTACCTTCTACTGCAGGTGATAAGCGTAGGCAATATGATGGCATAACATACTTCACCAAGGTCTAGAATAATATTTTCAGATTTTCAGAAATATTGTCATCAACACAATATTGTCATTATATTACTAAAATATTCTTGCTTTTGGTATTTTTGAAATAATGATGACATGAGTATAAAAAATCAATTGGTTTTGATATAAACTTTCTGTCATTTTTTTCCTCCATGCCAAATATTTAGACTAAAAGTGTGATTAACTAGTAAGGGAATATTTGAAATGATCCCAGGAGACAATGCGCTATGTCCTATTCTAGGTGAATATGTAAAACTATGTAAAATTTATGTAAAATTCTTGTAAGATTATTTCCTCTTCTCTATTGAATATAATCTTTCTGTTTTTTTCCTCTTTTGTCCAGTGTGTGTGTGTGTGTGTGTGTGTGTGTATGTGTGTGTGTGTGTGTGTAGTTTTGGTATTTGATGTTAAATATTAACCTGGGAACAATATAAATGTATTATGTCACTATTTTGATTTATTGTAGAGCTTCAGAAAGAGTTCAAAATGCACAATATGAGGTAAAAGAAACTTTTTTTTTTTGCACTGCATAAGCCTCTTGGTACCTGTCCTTTTTCACAGAGTTCTCTAAGTGACATCATTAGTTCATAATTAAGTAAAAATTTTCTAACTTTATATAGATATTTCTGAGTAAATACAACACCATATTTATTGAGAGTAAAGCATGTGGACAACCCGCTCAGTTCCCTTTGCCAGATCCAACTTTGACCTTTCTATCCTTGGTTTCTAAATAAAGACCTATTCCTCAAAACAAAACGAAAGAATAAAGGGTCACATGGCATATAGCATATCTTGACCTAATGGAAAAACTTTGGTTGAGATATCAAAATCAATTCAGAAACTGATGCATTTGTGTGAAACAAATGTTCTCATTCACTCATTCATTAGCTCATTTCACTACATTGTTCAGAAAGAGACAAATACCAGATTGTCCAGGTTCATATCCCATATTAGGTGATTAACCTTTGGGAAATTCATTTTTTTTACTGGGAGGGGCTTCTAATTCTTGCACTTATTAAATTTTATTATTTATGCTATTATTTTTTACAGATAGCCCATGCATCTTATAGGCCTCCAGTTCTATATTCTATATTCACTATATTTTAAAACAGTTGTCTTATAATAGCAAGACATTTTAAGTGGAAACTATGTATGCAGAAACATATCTTATACAAGTAATATCTGCATATGTTTCCCGTTAATCATGCATTTGCATGCATGGCATGATGTGCAATTTTTCACGTATGTATAAATGCACACCTTTTGCTTTCTTTTGTTGTTGTGGCCTTTGAAATGTAACATGGTTGCCAGCATTTCAAGTTACCTTCTTTCCTTTGAGGCAGGTGAAGAAACAGCATTTAACAGTTTTCCATAGCAAGTATAGAATCGCAAACTTCAGTATTTATGTTCTTTGTTCACTAGTTTTTGTAATATGTACTTGTCCCCACATTCCAAAGTCAACATTTAGCAATGTGTGCATACTGTGACATAGCAGCCAATAAATTGGAATTTTTTTTGTTTGCGTCACTTTACTTTTCCATCATTTTTAAAGATAAAATGTTGTCAATTTAAAAAAAAAAATTAAAAGCAAATCAAACTGATTTCAAGTGACTGCTAACCTAAATTCAACTTGGGGCATGGAACATGAAAGTCTAGTTTGAGAAAAATCAGTAAATATGAGAGTTGAGACTTTGCAGAAGCAGTCCAGAGAATGAGTCAGCGGTGGTTAACAGAGAAAATTTGGACTCTATATGCAAGGGAGACCCAAGAATGATGTTTAGAGATGCAAACAAAGTTCCGAAGTTCAAACATGTACTTGGGTACTGGACTGAAAGTAATAGGCACAATAATTCGGTCAATAAAAGTTTTTTGAACATAAACTGTGGATGTAGATGAGTGGTAGCTTTGGGAAGATGAGACCTAGTGAGAAGGCCCGGTCTCTGGGCCCGGGGCCTGGAAGGTTGGGTAGTTGACCCTGGCTGCTCCCTCCGCTCTGTGCTCCCTGGCTGTCACAGATTCTGTCACTGTGCATTCCTTGCCTTGGAGCCACCGAGTCAAGGGGCCGAATCTTCTGAAAACTGAACCAAATTAAATGTCTCTTCCTTCAAATTGTAGCCCTTTGGTATCATCTCTCAGCCATAAGAAAGCGATCCAGATAGAAGCATATAATAAAATTAAGCTGGTATTTTAAAATTCTGACCTGGTTTGGGGTCCTAAGTGTAGGATATTCTGTTCATTTTTGTGCTTTGGAACTTCCCGTTTATTTTCTTTTGGAACTATTTTGCATGTGCTCTCTTCTCTTCTAACAAAGGGATGGTGTGTGATCCACATTTATGCTTTGGACAATTGATGCAAGGAGAAGTAGAACTCGTCTTTTTTAAAATTTTGAGATTTTAATATATGAGGAATTATTTAGACCTGATTTTGGTGAGGGTATCTCAAATCATTTGGAGAAAATTTTCACACAGTAAAATGAATCAAAGAAAAATATTTGGAATAGAAATTTTTAAAAAAAGATGGATCTCTGGACAATTTGGAACTTTCTGATAAAGAGCCCTATACCTAATATAGCTCTTTGGCTCACCTTGTCCGTTAATAACTCATCAAAGATTTGTTAAGGCCAATCATGTGACAGGCATGAGGGACACAGCAGTGAATAAAACTCGCTGGGTATCACAATGCAGTGGGAGAAACCATTTGTAGTGTTATGTGAAATTACAACAAACTCTCTTGAAAGCAAAAACAAACCACAAAACAAAACACCACATATAACTAAAAAAAAAAAAAATGTGAATCGGAAATACTATAGTGGGACTGGTTTAAAATTTTGATCCAGGTCATTTGAAGGGATTAAATTGAGTAGAGTATTATCTGTCAAGTGACCCATCAGTTTTGATGAATCCAGGCATGTGAAGGATGGCTTGGAGATTCATGTGTCTCTAGCAGAGTGACACGGGGGGGGGGGGGCACCGATTTTTCTGATTTTCTAACACTCATCCTAAATGTGAAACTCCGAGAGGGATAAGATTATATGATTTATGTCACACCTATATTTGTAAATACTATCAGGTTGATACTGTGACGTACTTAATAGTACATGGTTTGTTTAATCAAAAATTAAGGAAGCATTATAGGGAGCTAAGCAGTAGTTAAAATACACACGCACATACACACAGAAACACACACACTGACACACATACATACACATGCCATCTGGTATTAAAGCTACATTAAAGAAAACATAATTCTGATTGATAAAATATTATATATGTGTGTATATATAGTTATATGTGTATGTATACATAGATAGTTAAGTAGATAGATAGATAGATAGAGAGATAGATAGATAGATAGATAGATAGATTTCTTTAATCTCTTGTATTTCCTTGTTAGTGAAGCCATGGATTCTTTTCAATTATTTTCTGCTTCAACAACTTGACTAAGGCCTCTGTGTAAAAATTATAGAGGAGCCCTGAATAATATATAATATCCTGGGTGTATTTATTGTTTAACATGACACCCCCTTTAAAGATGGGTAATAGCAGTTTATAGGGTATTTTAGAAGACTGTTAAATGTTAAAATTTATCATTTTAACACTGTATTTTTCCTGAGGAAAAAAGTTCTTAATACTGTAAATAGGGATTTGTCTTAGCTGATAGAAGCTATCACTTCAATACATTAAAGAATCTGAAAGAAAGTAAACTTTGACTTCTAAAACTGTCACAGAGAATTTTCTACAAAGACAGATTTATAAGATTTTCTTGTTTTTTTCTCTTCTTAGAAGTCGTAGATGCAACCTAAGTACGAGGCTCCAATGTCAGAACTCCTTCCACTACTTATTTATGACCATAATGATGTTTTTATGGGGCCATTACACGTTTTAATGTTTGGCAGAAAAATGAGAGAAAAAAGTAGAAAGAAATAATTTGCAGTTTATTCAAATACATCAAATTCTTTCATTCAGATTCTATCAGTATATAAAATTTATTTTTAGGGTAATGAAATAAATATAAGTTTGCATTATAAATTTAAAATAGTAATTGTATCATTTGAATATGTAATAAATTAAAATTTTATGGGAATATGGAATACACTGTCTTGGAACTAGTAATTCCATGTCTTAGTCAATCATCAAAAATTTGTGAATAACTTATGCTTCTTATACTAATGTGTATGTGTACGTGTTGTATGTGTATGTAGTCTACATATTTGTAAATACATTTATGTGTATGTACATGTTATTTATGCACACACATGTGTTTGTATTTATGTATACATTTCATATTATGATAATATTATTTAGTTTAGAAAAAAAGTATTTCACTCAAGAAAATTACCAGTTTTTGCATGTTAATGAATTTAAGGAGGCAAGTCCATCTATCAGAGCCAGAAGATTATTGTAAATATGTATTTTATCACTAGGAAGAAACTAATTTAAACATATATTGTACCAAGTATAAAGTTAATGATTCAAACTGCGGAGTCAGGTAGAATTATAGAAATTCTTAGAGGGACTTTGCTATAGTAGTATCCAAAGAAGGCCAATAATCTCAAATGAAATAACAGAAAGTAATAAAAGCAGAGCCCACACATTGAAAATGAGGACCGCACACAAGCTGTTGTTAGAAAATTAAAAGAGCTAGTCATCTTACTAACTACAATTACCTATAATTTGTAATCCTAAGTAAAATACAATCTTTCTGCACTCTAACAGCTACAATTGCTGCATTCAGCTGTCCTCCTACCCAGGGGCTACTTTTTCCCTCAGAGTTATTATAGTGCTGGTTCTTTAAAGAGTAATTAGGGTTCTACTTCAAACTCTTGAGGCTCTAATTATATCAGAAATGGAAAGGCAGGGACATCTGACAATGTCCACCTCTCTTGATTCAAAGTCTAGGAAAATCTGGCTCATTAAATATCGTTTCTTCCTTGTTGTTGCTTAAGTTGGCTCCTGGGTGAGATAGCCATTACATGAGGTGTGCCACCCTTGTACTACACTGGGTGTATTTTTTTTTTTTTTTATTTTCAAGGAAAGTCAAATGTTGACCACAGAGAGAAAATGATCTCTGAATCCCAGTGACTTGGATTGATAATAAAAACCAACATAGGTCAGAATGTTCTCATTTTAAGGCTCTAGGAAGAACAGAAGAATTGATCTCTAGATCTTTATTTCAAAGATTCATTGTGCTCTTACTTTCAATCATATAATGAAAGGTGAGAGGGTCTGAGACTTTCTGAGTAAGTAACAAAAATGTTTTCTTCAGATTGAGTAAGTTGCACTGGGGACGAATTCCTGGTTTGGAGATAATGGGTGATTAGGCCCCAATTCGCAGGAACCTACAATCCATGCCCCTGGGAAGAGAGGAAGGCAGGGGTTTCAGGCTTGAAAAAGGCTAAAAGCAGGAAGCCAATTCTGTTTTAGGAATTGATAGGGCTGGGTGTCTTGAATTACAAGTGTGTTCTATTTGAGTTATCTTTGCTTGCAAAGATAGATGGAGATAACATTAAGAGATTGTAAAGCACCCGCCTACAAGTTGAAATTTTGAGAGAAATAAATCGTGATAATGTTTTAAAGAATGCCACAATGAAGCCTGTTAATTTAAAGAAAATGAAATTGCAATTGAAAATATTTGTAGAAAATGTATATGCCAATGGTGCAGAACATACAGCGAGACTGAGAAAAATCACATCAAATTTTTATTTAAATAACTCCCAAGACTTGTAAGTAATATTGACACATGATCTCATATAATTAATCATTTAAACACTGAAATAAATGTCTCTTATTAATTATGATAATCATGCAATTGATTTTGCCAAGTGATATTTTGTTGGAAGTGATATCAGCAAATCTCAGTAACCATGTTAAAAGATGTCATGATGCTTCAAATACTATGAAAACTCTCCTGACTTAAAAAAAGTTGCAAACTTTTATGCTGTGATGAGACTGCCTGTGTGGCTACCCAACATCTGTATGTTGATACTGTATACACAAATAAAGACCCTAAATTGGAGGGAGAGGTAGAAGAATTAAACTAAAGTTGTTCATTAGAATACAAAGCAAATGCTATTACTGTGTTTGGTCTTGATAGCACTCACACAAAAATTGGGAGAGTTATGCAAAAGAAAAGACTATCTGGAAGTTGTGTAAGTTTCTGTGAGTAATGCTACGCCTTCGTTGATTCTTTATAAACCAAAATGTACCTTGTTGGACCAAGAGTAGAGGAAAGAGTCTTACCTAGTCACAGGAAAACATTGGAGTAGGATTTAGTATCCTATCTCTGGAAAATCCCACTACTGTTTTTCCAGACAGCAACATTGGTGATGGAAAGAGGTAAGTGCATAGGGAACAAAAAGTAAAAGAAATAAATAAGTAAACAAACAAATAAATATAAATACATTAAAATAAAATAATAAATCCTGTTAATGATTTAAAAGTGATAAATATTATTTTTTTTCTGGAGTGAAACCTGACAGGGTAGGCAAGTACATTCTAGTTCATTTTTTTTTCTTTTTTCCCCCTCTAACTTCTGTTATCTCTCAAAGTCCAGCTGGATACTATTACACATGCACTTAGCACACTGGAAACTTTCTTAGTAATTATGATTCTAAATATTGTATTTCCAAGAAAGATTGAGATAATGTTTCTTTGGAATAAACAAGATGAAAAAAAAGTGTTCCATTTATTTTTACCCTTTTTGTACTTTGGGAATCTGTCATCTCTGCTTGCTTGCAAACACGTACTGCAAAGGCTAACTGAACTCAAGATCTTGGCTCCCCTCCCCATGTGCGGAATGATCCAGTTTCTAAATATCTTAAAAATGCAATGTCACTTGATTTTAGTTTACACAATTGGGGATTAGATGTGATAATACTGCATTAGTTTAAATATGATTGTACAATGTTTTCTATTTAAGCTATTGTCAATAAGCATGCCTTGATTAACCATTGCTGTTATGACTCAAATTCCCTTCATTTGCATGCATTGTAACAAGAAATACATACACATACATGTGAGACAGACAGAGAGAGAGAGAGAGAGAGAGAGAGAGAGAGAGAGAGAGATTGTTACCTGCCCTACAGACCATTAAAGGAAGGCAGAGGAATCCTTGGGAGACGAGAGCGCTAGTGCACTGCAACCTTGCACCTATTTTAGGTGACACCATGTGAGAAAAGGAATGATCCTAAAAAGTCAATCAGGGAGGGAAACATGAGTTCACACTGCGCTGCACAAATGCACAGATGGAAAAATCTAATTAAAACCAGTAAAAATTATGTTCATTTTATTGACATAAGGGAGAGTTTACCCATAATTACTTTTTTGAATTATCAAAAATAATATTATTTATGGCTCCTGGCCCAGTTAATAGCCAGCTTCGAACTTTTTTTTGCACTCACTTTGCTTACATCAGCCATAGCGTGATTTTTTTTCTTTTCCTAACACCTTGGTGGAATCAACAACATCACTATTCATTTTCACAGCAGTTTTTTTTTTTCCTTCAGAGAATCCTGTATCCAAAACTACTGTGAAAAGGGTGAACAGAATCATCTTGCAGGTGAATGAAGTGAAAACATTGAACCATTAAATAACAATGAGGTTTCACAGCTGTGACTTGATAAATTGTGTAGATTCTAGACAATTTTTTTTATATTCCACCTTTTGGTATTGCTATCCTGATCATCTTCTATGCATCATTGAGTCTCCAGGGCACTGTGACACTCTGGTGTGCTTCTCTTGCCAACTTGGAGGGACTTTGCTGACTCTACACAGCTCTTAGGTTATATACTATGCACACACTAGGCTCTGTAATTAACTACTGTTTTATTTGTCTATGTTAAAGTCAACATCTGTACCTTGTTTAGCAGGTAACCTGAACAGCAGAATAAATTAAAGTGATTAAAAAGATAGTGAGCTTCACTCTAAGATGTTTTCTCATTTTCATCTTCCTAATATCTCAAATGAATGTCTGTTAGCATCATTGATATTTAGATGTAATGGCTGAGAAGGCCTCTGTGGTTGAGTGATGTCTGTTTCTATGCAGTCTGACAGTGTGCATCTAGGAACTGCTCTTAGGTTAGAAGCTTATACTTTTTCTTAATAGTTAAGTTGTGGGTTAATCTTTAAAGATGATGAAATCAAATTTGACAGGCATAAAATGCTTTTTTTAAATCCATGTGTCCACAGAACTGGTGAAGATTCACTGTGTTTGAATTCCAACCAAATATTGTTTCAATTAGAAATGACTTTAGTGAATGAGATGGCATACTGTATTTCTCATTGGCAGAAGTGCTTGAAGAAGGCACTTATCACAAATCCATTAATATCTCTACTGCCCAGAGGTATTTTTATTTTGTGTCATGAAGTATGAAAATTGGAATACGACTGAAGAGAGTTAGGTCTGAGCCCATTAGCCAAATCCTACCAGTTATCTGAACAAGTCACTTTGAATTACTTGCTTCAGTTATCTATAAAGATTTGGTGATCCAGGAAGGTAATATATAGTAATATCTATAAAATGTTAATGATATATAATGAATAAATAGTATATATGTAACCTCACATAGTGAATTGTAAAATAAGTTATATTTTAAAATAGTTGTGCCATATTTGGGTAACATTTTCCGCCACAGTTTGAAAAAGAATTTCTAAGAGAGAAAAACAATCATACAAATATATAGTAAGTAGGTTGCATTCTTATTTACCAACTAATGCTCTTCACTATTTGCATAATCTTTCCTATTCCCAGTCACAGAAGAGAGGACTGTTGTACAAACACAAAAATTCATAAAACTCCAACATAGTGACTTTTTCAGTTGTCACAATTCATGGGTCTGTCTGTGCTGAATGTGTTGACTTTCAGTACTATGACTGCTTCTCCAACTCATGCCAATCGAGCATCTGTGCAGGAAACCTTTCTTCCACTGAAACTCCTCTCTAGTTGTTACAGCTTTCTATTGGTTAGTTTTTCTTCACTTTAGATTTATCGGACTGGCCAATATTAGCCTTTAGAAACTGTCACTGTTAAGATTTTGTTCTTCTCACAGTGTCCTGTCCTGTTTGGGCAAATCTCTGTTTTTTGTCTCTGATTATCCTTGTCACTCTTGATTATGTAGGTTCTGAGATACTCAGTACGACTATTCTTTAGACAGAATATCTACCTTGCTTCTGAGATGTCATCCCATGATTGAAATCACCTTCTCCATCTGTTGCTGACATTTAAGAAAGTTATTCATTCCTTTTTTGCCATGCCTCTAGTTCAACCAGAAGTGTATATTCATTTAAGTTGGAATGATACAGTAACCTCTAATTCTCTCTCTCTCCTTCTGTGGATGTTCTCCCCCTCTTCCCTTTTTTGCCTGTCCCGATCAGTCTCTTTTTTCCTCCCCGCCTCTGACTGCTTTTTCAATGTAACTCATACTAAGATCTGGAAAGCACCAGGTTGATTTTATTTTTGACAGCAAGTAACATGGAAACTCCAGACAGGGGAATGGAGAGAAAGAGAAAGGTGCCGAATATAAGATCAGATTAGGAGTGCTAAGAAAGGAACAAAGATGAGATACAGAAATAAATGAGGCTTTTTAGGGTTCTGCTGTCTCTTTACAACTGGTTTCCTTTCCTTGACACACTTTTCCATGAAAATTCCTCTAATATGTTTTCTTAAACGTCAGATGATTTCAGTTTATTGCAACTGAGCCAATTTCAGTCTCATTTTTCTTTGTACCATTTTCATCTCCAATATTAAAACATAATCTTCAATTATGGGTTTTAGATTATGACCCTGCTTTTTTTTCTGTCCTGATAAACTATCACATTTAGATGTCCTTTCACTTTGTATATATCTAAGTATTTATCGGATAAATAATTTCCCAGGGAAAAGCATCATAGGAAAGTTATTGTACAGAGAGGCTGAAAATATTTGCAAAGATGCTTGGCAGGATCTGACTTAAAACAGATTTTATATCGCATATATAAACATGAAGTTTGGGGAAAACTTGGGAGCACTTCGAAATGTACTCACTCGTCCTGCAAAGCAGCAAACATTGCCTCTGAGTGGTTCCTGACTAAACAGCCTAAACACTAAGTGACTTTGATTCTGAACTTGAAATACTGATGTGTTTTCTATCTCCCCAACATGGACGACTCTGGTAGGTGTATTATAGAAAGAACACTAATAAAAGTATACTGGTATAATGATAGCCAAGAAGCCCATGAATCCAAGTAGTTACACGTAGTTGTCTCGACCTCTAGCATAAGCATTTTCTCTCAGAATCAGAACTTACGATTTATATAGAATTTACCGATGTACTTACATCTCTATCTTTATTGCCCAATTCCGGTTACCTATTTACTTTCTAGGAAGCTTAAACGTGTTTGAACACTTTTCTGACTAGACTAAAAAAGACACGGGTTTCAAAAATGTATTGAAATGAAAAATCTATGATAGATTCAGTCTTCAGTTTATGTATTTTGTGACGATTCCTATTTACTGCTTATATGTATGTTACCCGATAATAAGTGTAAAATGCATTCCTCAATGATTTTTATTGTGGTGAATATTCTTATTTTTAGCAATGTCCAGATATTATCACTGATTACAATTAAAATAAAACAAAAACTGAGCTGGGTGGCACATGCAGAAATGGCTGTTCCGTGTAGGGCCCTTCCGTCTACTTTTTTGTAATGAGGTTGCATCTGCTCAAGTGGTAGATGTTGAGATATCATAATTTCCCAATGGGATAAAAGCTCATAGATCTTGTTATGAACTTCAGGAACTGTAGATAAATGTTATACTGGAGAGCTTAAAACCAGCTTAAAAGCAAATTTTCTCTTGGAAATTATGTTTAAACATTTGAAATATTTTTAATAGAAATGCTTATAAACTGGCAATTAATAACTAATAAGACATGAACAGTTTTTACCTTTGAATCACAAGTTTTATTAACTGTAGGCTATTATAAATATTTTTGTAATTAATATGTTGAGTTGCTTAGTGATTTAATGAATAACATCAAGTATAAAGTAAGGGTATAGATATTTACTTTCAATATTTAGAAAGTTTTTCTACCCGCGCATTATTTTCTTATCTACACAATAGTAATGATTGGAGTGAGATATTTGGAACAAATAACATTTATAAGGAATCGTAACTTCAGGAATATATCTTAATGTTTTGAAAGAATAACATTCTTAAATTATACTATTATTTGAAAGGTTGACTTTTACACATATACGTGGATATAATTGGGTGAGCATTAGCAAAGATATTTTCAAAAATGTTAAATATTATTATATCTGATAAATACTATCTTCCCTATCACCTTCATGTTGCAGGTAAGGCTTTGGCTGTGTGATTTCATATTAACCTCTTCATAAAATCATATATAATATATAGCTCATTACAGTTCATATTTTTCCTTTAAGTTGTGAATAATAAAAGCACTGATAATGTGCTGGGGAGAAATATAAAGCTTACAAAACTATGAGAAGCTATTTGTTTTTCCTTTTAGGCTGTATAGTGGGGTGGAATATCTTGTTTAATTTGTGACTGCAACTAGAATCTTCCCCAAGTGATGTTGTTATCTGAAGGTCTTGATCTACATTGTAGACGACCTCTGCCTCTTTTCTGGTTTAGATGTAGCTCTTTACATACAAAAATGTTAGTTGTCTAGTCCTTAGGAGGACAACATGAAATGAAGCAAAAGTTGCACAGAACTTAGAAATTTACAGTTAGAAAAATAAATCAGCCCTGTGGTTTTTTTTAACATATGTTACTTTATCAAGAATCATGGACTTTTCCTTAGATGCCATCTAAGTCACCTGTTTGCTTTGAGTTTCGATCGAGATAAGTAAATTCATAAAGCCATTTGTTTGTTCTTGTTTTTTCTTCTCATATATGTGATACTCAGTGATTACACTGAGCTTGAATATTTTGTGCACATAAATACTGTGTCAACATCGCAGTCCATTCCCCTCCCATTTTAGGCCCTCCTGCACTCTCATGTTTGGTTCTTTGAAATGCCTCTGCTCTGGTGTCTCACATTAGAGAAAACCTGGGATATTTAAACTTTTGAGTTTGACTCACACCACTAAGCATGATGGTCTCAAGTTGCGTCCATTTACTTGCAAAAACCTCCAATCTATCTGTCTCCATAGAACAATAGTACCCCACTGTGCACATATACCACATTTTTTGTATCCTTTGGTCTCTTGATGGATATTGGTGACTTTCACAATTTATCTACTGTTAATTGTGCTGTCTTAAACATGGTTATAAGTGTATATCTGCTTTGTGTTGCTTTTAACACTTTTGCAAAGATACCCAGCAAAGGTTTCTCTGGGTTAAATGGAATATTTATTGTCAGCTTTTTGAGGGATTTCCATGCTGCCTTCCCTAGTTTTTGCATTAGTCTGCAGTCCCACTAGCAATGTATGAGGAGTCCTTTTCCCTACAGCCTCCTTAGCATCTATTGGTGTTCCAGTTTTTCATAGATGCCATTCTCACTGGGGGAAGATGATATCTTAGTGATATTTTGATTTCCATTTCTCTGATGGCTAACGGTGTTGGACATCTTTTTAAAGTATTTATTAGCTATTTTAACTTCTTCATCAGAAAACTGTCAGTTCAGTTGCTCATTTTTCTCAAACTTCCTGCAAATATCATAGTAAATGGGGAGAAATGGAAAGCATTTCCCCTTACATCAGAACTCGATCAAGCTGTCTGTTTTTAGCACTCCTTTCAACACAGTTCTCAAACCCTTGCAAGAGCATTCCAGCAAGACAACAAGAGAATGTATGTCAGAAAGAAAAAAAGTCAAACTATCCTTACTTTCAGATGACGTGATTATTAACATAAAAGATCCCAAATTTTCCATGAAACTCTTTAAACCGATTAACAAATTGTGCCAAATTGCACCTATAAAATTATTTTAGAAAATCAATAGCTCACCTCTACACTAATAATAAACTCACTGAGAAAGAGCTGAGAAGAATAATTCTGTTCTCAATATCTCCTCAAAAATTAAATACTTAGACGTAAATCTAACTATGAAGGTGAAGGACCTCTATAAATAATACTATACTATGCTGAAAAAGAAATTGAAGGGGACTTTAGAAAATGGACTTTAGACCTCACCTGTTCCTGGACAGGCAAAATTAATATAGCCAAAATGGCTACACTGCAAAAATATGATATACAGATTCAACACAATTCCTATCAAAATACCAACAACTTTTTTTTCTCCAGAACTTGAAAAAACAATCCTTAAATTCACATGAAATCAAAAGAGACCCAGAAAACCCAAAGCAATGCTGAGTACAGGACTAAGGCAGGTAACCTTACTATTCCAGATGTCAAGTTATATTGCAAAGCAACAGTGATAAAAACCATATGGTACTGGCACAAAAGTAGACAGGTTGACCATGGAACAGAACTGAGGAAGCAGGAACAACCTCAAGTACCCTTGGCTACCAGATCTCCGACAAAAGGGCCAAAAGCTTACACTGGTAGAAGGATAGCCTCTATAAGAATTGGCACTGGGAGAATTGATTGTCCACATTTAGAATTCATTTAGACACACACCTATCATCATGCAATTTTAAGTGGATCAAAGAATTAGGTATTAAAGTTGAAACACAAAACCTTCTGGAAGACAAAAGAGGCAAACATCTAGAAGATGTAGGAGTGGGCAAAGATTTTCTTACTGGGACACCTGATGGAAAAGAAATGGCCCCAGAATCAATAAATGGGATAATATCAAATTAAAAATTTCTGCATGCAAATAAAATGTCTACAGATTTGAGTGAAACCAAACAGAATGAAATAAAATACCATCTACACCACCAACAGGAGGCTAATAACTAGAATATAAAGGGAACTGAAGAAAAATAACGAGGCAGTTGTAATGGCCATATTTTTATTCAAAGTTTATTTATTCAACCTATTAATTTACTTATTAAATAACTACCTTTGTCAAAAGTCATATTAAATCTTGGGAAACAGACATATCTATTGGAAAACTCTAATATTACAGAATACTGTATGTTTTAATAACATTAGTGTCTTTGAATTAATTGTATTCCCCTTGAATACAAATAAAATCATCTAAAACCTCATGCTTTTTTTATACAGTGCCAAAGACCTTAACAAAAAATCTGTAATGCACTTGAAATTTTCTTAAATTCATAACAATTTGGCAGCCATCCCACAAAAGAAACTGGTATTAATGTATAAAAATGACATTCATCCTTTTTATGGATTTTAGATGGGTTTTGCATATAAATCTTATTAAAATTTGACACCCATTCATTCAAAGCCAATATTCTAAAAGGTTCCACTCTATATTAAAAATAATAAGAGTGGGATATTATAGCATTGTACTGTTGGGAACAGAAAATGTCTTATTTATTATGGTAATAAGTCAAGCAATAAAATGTAACCTGTGTTGGAGTTAGATGATTAAAATAGATTTTAAATCAATTTAAAACTGTAATATAAGGACATTTAAAGTTTATGCTGAACTGAAGTAGAGAATTAACCTGACTGGAATAAAAGGATACAGTTCCGTCAGGAGCTCATCTGAGCTTTCAGGTGTCGTATTTGCCAATTAAGCCTCTAATCACTTATGGCAGGACTGTATATAATAAAGGGAGCCAAGCCAACGAAAGCACCATCTCCTCTGTCCTCTCCCGTCTATTTGACTCCCTTGGAACAATTTGTGGTAAGGTCAAGGGTCAGATGGGTCAACGAGCTGGAAACGTACTGACTCTTCTCCGTCAGAGGGAAGGTAAGGATCTCCGAGGATCTCCATTGTCTCCACAGAGGCTTCGAAGGAAGGTCTCAACTAGCAGAAATCTTTAGAAGAGGTCTCAGGGTGAAGACTCTTAGTTTAGGAGTGCATCTTAGACGTAAAGTCACAGAGGGGCGAGAAAGGCCTGGATTCTTGAGTTTTAACTTCCTTCAGAGACTGTGGTGCACTAGCTTTGGGTGAGATCCAGTGTGAGGAGGGTGGGTGGGTGCCTATCATGGCCTGCTCTAAATCAGCTTGTGGTTGGGCCCGAAATAATTACGCCTCCACCCATGCATGCATCCCAGAGATAAGTCTATGTTGCAAAAACTCTTTGTTTACATGTATATGTCTTCCTATAGTCTCAATGCTTCTGTCCCCGAATCCCAAATTTATGTGGAAACTTAAATTCCAAGTGCACGAATGTTAGTAGACTGAGTTTGCTATGAAACCTTATGAAAATAGCCAGTCATTAGGCTGTGAAGTTTCTGCATATGCCCAATTTATTTCTTCCTATTTTAACTGACCAAGCAACTCACAGGATTTAGTTTAATGTCCTTAGGGAACAACGACAAATTTACAATTGACATATTGAGGTTATAGTTCTAGCAGTTGACAAAATTATAAATTAAACTTGATTGAGTTTAAGCCTCTGTAGTCTTCATTTGACTGTTTTTAACATTTGAAAAAAGTCTGTATTTTCATGGAGACCTTAAAAATCACACAATCTATCAGTGATATTCTAATGTTCTTATCAGAATCCTATGATTATTGCATTTGGTATCTCATTATTTTGTTATATATATATATATATATATATATATATATATATATATAGTTTGTTTGTTTGTTTGTTTATTTTGTTTTGTTTTGAGACAAGGTCTCACTCTGTAGCCCAGGCTGGTCCTGAACTCACTGTGGAGCTCAGCCTAGCATTGGACTCAGGACAGTCCTTCAGCCTCATCTTCCAAGTGCTATGATTACAGGCATGTGTCCCCACACCCAGCTGGGGAATGAAACTCAGATAGTTAGCACATGACTTAGTACTTGCCAAGCAAGCACGTTAACCACTGAGGCCTTCTTTGAGCTTTGTCTTCTAAGAATTCAGTGACCTTAACTTGAATATATATTCATGTTCTGTTTTGTTATCCCTACTCACTTTCATTTTAAGAATGTTTGTTCAATCTTTTGATAACATTTTAATTTCTTTGTTTCTTTTTATTGATTTGAGAGTCCTTCACATATTCTAGATGCTAGTCATTTTTGGACATATGATTTATAAATATTTTCTTTAATTCAGAAATATGTCACCCATGACCTGTGAGATCTTTATAATCTTCATGCAGTCAATTTATTCTTTTTATTTTATAGATTATAATTCTGATGTGACATCTAAGAACTTTTGATCCAGTCTTACATTCTGAATACTTTATAAGGTATTTTCCCTAAAATTTTTATAGGTTTATATTTCATGTACTATTCTGTAATCCATTTCAGATTAAATTTAACATAACATGAAACTTAGGTAAACTTTCCTCTATTTTTTATAAATAGAGAAATAAAATGTAGGTATTTACCAAAAACAACAGGATATATTAAAGAATGTATGTACTTCAATATGGCTAAATCCAGCTAACAAATGTATTTTCATTTTCTTTATAGTGCTAGTTGATGGAAAGTTAATTTTGTTTCCATTGAGTGAGTCTTTTTTTTTTTTTTTTTTTTTTTTTACATTTATCACCAACTGTTTGGGTAGTTTGTGTAGGTTTTTCCTAGATTTTTCAGCATTTTCTAAGATTCTGTGTTTTTTGCATCCCTCTGCTAATGTATAGTTTATTACTTAAAATACATAATAAATTTTGAAACTGGGAGAATGAGACCTTCCATTATAATCTTTAATAAAATTGATTTACTTGGGTTTCCATATGGATTTTATAATATGATGATATCTACACGATTCTTCTGGAAGTTGATTAGACTTGGCTTAAATCTATAAACCTGTCTAGCAATTCTGGAAAACATGGTAATTGCTATGATGTTGTAATGTAATTTGTTATAAATTTCTAAATTAATTTTTAATTTCAAATATGTTAAAGATTTTCTAGTCCATAACAATATTTTACCTCTTCCTTATTTAGGACTTTCATTTATTCATTAAGAATATCTTTTTTAGCTTACAATTCCTAGAGATTCCACACCTCAGGGACTCAATGTTAAAACAGCTAAATTTTTAATAATATTTTCAGTGCTAATATATATAGAAATACAATTTATTTTATGATTATCTTGAATCTGAAAGTTAATTTTTGTCCTAGATTTTTGTTTGTTTGTTTGTTTTACATTTTGTTTGGTTTTATTTCTCAGTGATTCTCTATGTAGGCGATCATGTTATCAACGATTAGGGAAATTATGCACTATTTCTAATCTTTGTAATTTTTATTCTATCACTTTACATAAATAGCTACAACTTTTAAAATAACACTGACTGAATTAAACAGAATAGTAAGAATGAAAGCCATATCTTGTTGCTCTTAGGAAGATGATATTGTAAGTTTCAATAGTAAATATAGTGGTTTATGTAGAGTCTTGAGATTTTTTCCTACTTTTAATTATTTTATTTTATAAATATCCATGAATTTCAAATTCTATAAGATATTAAAGACATGAGATTTGCAGAATCAGTGTCCATCCATCCTCTCCCCCTCCATTTTCAGACATTCATCCTTTTCCTAGAAATCCTTTGCCCCTCTTTCCACCCTGTCCCCTGTGTGGTGGCCTTTTCATGCCATTATTTTTGTGAATTTCTTAAGATAAGTATCTATAGTCATAGTGTGTGTGTGTGTGTGTGTGTGTGTGTGCGCGCGTGCGTGCACACTTAGTCCATTTCACTGAGCATTATTGACTCAAGGAACTATTTTTAGCGATCAGAGAAAATTTTCTCTGGTCCAATTCACTGAGCAATATTTGTATTTTTTAAGTAATGAATGTGTGAAAACAATTTCTGAGTTAAATGATATGATGACATTAATTATCTTCTTTAAGCTTTTACATTATTATGACAATTTACTTTTTAACATGGACCTGACATCCCTGGTAGAAACTCAACTTGATTATAAATGACTCTTTTTTAATAGATATGACTATTTTACTAGCTTATACTTTGCTAATGATTTATGCATATATTCATGCGTTACTAGCTGTAGTTTTCTGTTTGGTGTGTTTTAGTCTCTTAAGTATGGAGTTAGTACTAGCTTTGTAAGATGAATGTGAACATGATCTCTATTCTTCCATGTTTTTGGAAGACATTTTATAGAGTCAGTGTTGATACTTTTTTAAGTGTTTAGAAAAATTCTCTGGTGAAAACATCTGTGCCTGAGAAGTTTATTTTTAGAAGATTTTAAAATTACTACATTAATTTTCTTAGGACTTATAGGACATTTCCAATTAGGTTTTTTAATATAGCATAAAAAATCAGCAACTTGGTTTCTTTAGGCCAAAATTGTCAAATTATATGTCTGGACTGGTTCACTGCATGACCCCATTTTTCTTTAGATCTCTCTGAGAATCAGTATCAATAGAACTTTTAAAAATTATTGATACTACTGATAAAGATCTTGTTTCTTTTGTAGAGCAATCTTGTTAGAAGTCTATCAATTACATTCAGTCTTATGATGGATCATTTTTTAAATTAGCATTTCCCCTTGTTTTTCTGTTTTCTGTTACACTGATTTATTGCATTAACTTTATATTCATTTTTTTCTTCTTGATTTTTGTTCAGTGGGTCTACTTTGTTAGATAGTTGTTTAAAAGTTGTCGAAGTTACCAAGTTGCCCTTTTCCTGAAGTCTTTATAATAGAGGGTGCAAACTTTTCATTTGTTTCTTTCTGTATGTATTCTTTTTTGTAATCCTGTGAGAAGTTTCAGGTTTCTGGTCTTCTTAGTTCTGCCTCTGGTAAATAGAAACCCAGGAATCTCTTACTACCTTGGTTTTTGGATCTTGACTTCTGTGGCCAAACTGTCTTTTTCTCTCTAATTTTTATTGTCCTTTGTTTGATGTCTAGGTTTTAGATTTGAATTAGCAGGAGACAAGAAAAAGATGCCTTCTGGAAAGAAATCTTTGAACTATCTTTGACACATTCTTTAAAATTCTCTTTTTCTTTTCATTGGGAAAAATTGGACAATGGAAAATTTCATAAGGAAAATATAACCAATAAGTCTATTTTCATTGCGTTAATTTATTCTATGAATATAGCAGTAACTAGGGCTTTATTATGATTTCCAAAGCACAAAGTCAGAAAAAAGTGAGTTTCTAGAATCAACTATTCTTTATATATGATAGATAGATATAGATACACATATATACTTGTAGTATTTATTTGAGAAAAATATAGTTACTGCCTAGGGAAGTGTCTTGTCACTTTCTCATTGCTGTGACAAATTCCTGACATATACAAGTTAGGGGAGGGAAATCTTGTTTTCGCTCACACGTTCAGAAAGTCACAGTCCCCTCATAGGTGGCCACCAACAGTGAAAGTGCATGTCTTGGGTGGAGGTGGAGGATGCTCCTCACATTACTGTCAATAGGAAGTGAAGTCTCCAGAAGGAAAGGAGGAAGTATCATCTATCCTTCCAGATCCTGTCCCAGTGATCCATCCCTTCTGCATCCAGCCTCAGGGTTCCACCTTTCAGGTTTAAACTCCTAATCCATCACAATCCTGTTATCCATCATCCTTTACATGTCTGCTTCCCACCACAAAACTATAAGTCAGCACATGCCCATAATACACCCGCCAAGACCAGACCCCACCTCCTAAGTGCACATGATTCCATAGATAATCCATAGCATTCAAATATATGAGACTTCTAGGCGTCATTCCAGTTTTAGAGCACAATAGGAAGCAAGCTTAAAATTAACACTGCTCAATTATTTTAAGAAAAATATTCATATATTCACAATGTTGTATTTGGACTGATGCAGCTTTTTTGTGTAAAAGATGGGAGTTTACATGAGTATTTGTATTCACATTTTTAAAAATAATCTGATTCTTTCCTACTCAAGGGATACCTAACTATTCATTTGTGCATACGTTCTAGCTTGGTGGTTACATTTGAATTTCTCAAGAAATGTGACTGTGTTAGTATCAGCTGTTGTCCATTCACAAATGGCTCACTTTGCATATATTTACATTTATTTATACATATTCGAGCCATGACATTTGTGAATTTATGATAGTGGTTTCAGTTGTGAAGAATTTATCTGTAAAGTATTAGCTTTTAAAATAATTTGTCTTTGTACTTATAAAATACTTATTAATCTTCTAAAACAATATAAGGAAGGCACATAGTAATATCCATAAATCTGGGTTTAATGCAACATAAATAATATAGAACTATTGGGTCTATACTAACTGAATTACTACACACACACACACACACACACACACACACACATTAAATAAATGAGATTTAAATATTTTGCTTTATTCAGATTCAGTTTAGTGCTGATCTAGCAACACTCTCAAGGGCTCTTCACTTTTCTTGTCTTCATGCATTAAAATGCAACACAAGAATAATATTAAAAGAGCAGAAGATAAGACAACCCCATCTCAACAACACAATTTCAGCATTTTTAAAGGACTGGAAAAAAAATATACATATATATATATATATATATATATATATATATATATATATATATATATATATTACATATATGATATGCATTGCAAATTATATGTTATATATAATTATTCCATAATTATTATATATATTTGAATTAAGAGTTATTTTAATGCAAATTTCATTTGGCAAGTGTTTGGAAAGAGATTATAATTGAAATTTTTTTCCTTGTTGCATAATAATAGTCTTATGTAGAAGTATAGATAAATTATGGTAGAATGATGTTAAGCATTTGCAATTCTATATGAGGGAACAAAATATTAGGTAGATTTAAAAATTGAAAAAAATGCCTGTTATATAAGTAATCATAACACATTATGAATTAATACAACTTTTTCCAATAGAAAGGGGAATTGCAATTCATGTTTTCCCCAAATTTATCCTTTTTTTCTTTCCCACTAAATCCATATTAAATATCTATATTAAGGGACATAATTTTAGATGTTTCACAACTCAAGATAAATGTAAGATTTTTTCTGCCCCCAGAAAAATTACAAACTTTGAGATTTTGAATGAAGACTGTTTAAAAATACACATGGGAAGATACCGAAGATTAAAGAAAATATGAGTAATGTAGCTAAGAAAAACATCTGAAAGAAAAATGAGAGTTTATTGGAGTCAGTGATATTTAAGAAAAGTGATAAAAGGCAATGCCTAGGAACTGGATGTACTAGAGGAACAGGGAAGCAGTCCAGGCCGTTTCTCAACCTCAGAACTATTGACATTGTGAAAATTAATTCTCTGTTGGGGAGACCCCTTCGTGTCTCTAGATATGAGATAGTACTTCTAATCTTCATAATTCACACCCTTGGGAGTAGAGATATCAGATTACTCAAATCATTTTAGATAGTTGACTTGAGCAAGTAAAAAATACATTGCGTATATTAAATCTGAATTTTGAAAAAAATAAAAGTTTATAATAAGTATATCTCATATTATTTGTTGTTCATCTGAATTTCAACTTTAACTCAGTTGTCTTTACCTCATTTGGTAACCCTAATGTGGGGATTTAATCAATCTCCAGCATTTGAAATGATAAATTAAAATAATAAAAAGCAAAAATCAATTCACAGAAAACATTTGAACAGTTATGTTTAAGAGATGATGAGTTGATTCAGCTTCAGAAAAACTATTTTTTGTCAGTTCTGAGATTGAACTCAGAGTTTTGCATATGCTAGGCAAGTGCTGTACCGCTGAGACTTCACTCTTACTATTTATGTTATTTATTTATTTATATATTAATGAATTTATTTATTTGTGTGGTACTAGGAATTGAGTCCAGAATTTTGCACTGAGCTACATCCTCAGCCCATATTTTATTTTTGAATTCTAGACAAAATCTCACCAACTTGCTAAATTTCCCAGGCTGGTCTTGAACATGAAATCCTCTTGCCTCAACCTCTGAAAGTGCTGGAAATACAGGGCTATGCCACCAGGGCCAGATATTTCTTAAAACTTTTTAAAGATATAGTGTTTTAGTTACTTTTTGTCTCTCTGACTCAATACTTGGTATGCACAAATTAGGGAAAGAAACATTTAGTCTAGCTCACAGTCCACTCATGGATAGCTGGTGACAGTGGATGCATTTGGCAGAAGTAGCAGTGGAGTCCAGTCCTCACAGCACTGCGAGCTGGAAGCCAAGGCAAGTCCCTGAAAGCAGGAAGAAAGTAATACAATTTCATCCAGTTCCGGTTCCAGTGATTTGCCCCTTTTTGGTCCTGTCTCAGTGTTCTGTCTCTTCCAGATTTAAGCCCCACCACACTATGATCTATAATTTATAATCTATAATCCACCACACACCTGTAACCTATAATCACATGCCTGGAATCTATAATCTACCACACACCTGCCTTCCACCACACATCTATAATCCACCACACACCCAAAATCCACCCCTTCAGCCCAGGCTCTAATCTGCTAACAACACATGATTTTGTAGATAATCCATATCATCCAAATACATGAGGCTTCTGGGGGACATTCCAGATCCAAACCACAATAATAATTATCTTCTGTTTGCTTAGAAGCCTAGGGCACAGAATGAAGAATAGAATTAGTGACATTTCAGGCTGCATGGAGTTTATGTTAAGATAGACAGCAAACATTCAGGTGAGCAAATTGTAAGATCCATTGTACAGTGCAGTTTTCATAGTTGTAAACAAGCTTCCCTATGACTCCCAACTCTAATAGCAAGGTGTCTTTCTTTTCTTTGTGTCCCCGTTCAGCGTGACCTTTGGCTGCTACTTTCTCTCACACTCACCTTTACTGCATCCCGTGGCTGACACAGCAGCTTCTATTTGCAATATCCTCACACATACTATGGGAAAACAATTCTAGACAAATCTTAAGAATATTTGTCCATTTTGGAGTGTTCTGCCTTTATTTTGTCTATCACTTTGATATGATTATGGAGAAATCAATCTTGGGGTTTATGAGTAATGTCTTTCGACAGAGCAAAGGGCATGCACGCTTTACATCTAATCTAAAAGATTCAAGTTCTTTGCCTCTAAGTTCCCTTTTAAAAAATGTAACCTAGTTTGGTCCAGGTTGTACTGGACTCCTTTTTATTACCCTATATCATTTGGTATTCAGGAAACTGGTACCATGATAATGCACTAGCTACTGTCATTGCTGAGCAATGAAGTCATTTGTCTCTGATCTATAATACTTGTGCGCTCTGCCAGCACCTAGGAACCCGTATCAGACTTCCTTGGCAGGTTGCACCCAGTCGATATCTCATACATTTTACAATTCTTGCCAATAATCTACCTTCCTGATGAGATTTCAGAAGTGTCTCTAAAAAACTGCCGCCAATGTCATATTCTTCCTCACAGAAGGGACTCAGATATTTGGAAGAAATACTCTGAACAAAGCCTGCTTTTGTTTTTTAAACATTATTGTTGTAGTAAGTGGTCATTCTTTTTTTTTTTTTTTTTTTTTTTTTTTGAGGCAAGGTCTCCCTCTATAGCTCAGACTAGTCCTGAACTCACTATGGTGCCCAGGCTGGATTTGGGGTCACAGCAATCCTCCTGTCTCAGCCTCCTGTGCGCTTGTGCTGGGTTTACAGGCGTGTGCCACCACGCCCGGAAAATTTGCTGCTGGGGAATCAAACCCCAGTCCTTAGCATTTACCTAAGCACTTGCTAGGCAAGTGCTTTAACCTCTGAGTCATTCCTTCAGCCCCTAGTGGTCGTATTTTTAATTAAGACTTCTGGTCCACTCCACAAAGTGCAGAGCTCATTGAATAGCCAAAAAGAAGAATCATTATTGTCATCATTTTCTTGGTCATCTGCTAGCATACATCTGTCACTTGATCCATGGAGGGAATAGTAGCCAAAGATAGAAACAACATAAAGCGGGTGTGTAAGTGGAGAGAAGCAAAACTGAAAAGAAAAGGAAAATTTTGGGACTATATGCCTTCACAACCTGGAATAATGCAGAGATGTTCTTATATCTTTTATGCCTGTAGTGATCTTTGCATGGAAGCATCAACAGTTTCAAGTATTAAAAATCTTTCAAAGTCCTTCATTGCAACCTCTACCAACCATGTTCATTTCCTGCCTATGCTAAGGCAAAACCAAACTGTTTTTTTTTTTTTTTTTTCAAAGTTGAGTGAGCACAGTCAGGGGCAGTAAGGCGCAGCACGAAGATCATAAGCTAGTGACCTGGACCTTGTCTGGGTTCAAATGACATCATTCTTCTCACTCTCAGTTTTCCCTTTCATAAAAAGAGGCCAGGACCCTTTCTTTAATACATAAATGTGTAGTAGCTGTGAGATTAGTAAGGTCTCCATTATCTGAATGCTCTACTCTTCTCCCAAAATCAGGTCTGCCGACCCTGTGTTCTGCACTGTACCACAATGTTCTTCTGAGTTGTCATGGTCATTTCCTTTCCTCCAAGGAGAGTTTTCTGTAATCCCAGAAACATGTAAGTGAGAAAGGTCACCCACAATACTATCTGCTGAGAGTTCTGCAGTAGAACCCATCTCCAGTCATTTTTTACCAAGCCACATGGGAATTAACCCAGAAACTTTCTCATATCACAGAAGTGCTTCTCCACCCTGCTATATTTGTAAAGAGTCTAACTTTAACTTACTTAGATTCCTTCTGGGTTATATCTGCTGCCTCCCTCATGCCTAAAGGCTTGTAGAATAGATAGGTAATGTTTTCAAGGACAATAGTGTATAATGTACATTTCTCTGAAATCCTGTAATGCACTCAGCCAAATGGCCATCTCCATGGAATTGTGCAGAAGAACTCCCATCTACTAGGAGTCTGGACTTGAGAACCACTGAGGCTTCTCCCTTCAGGGATCTTAGGTTCTGAGTGCTTTCCTGTGCAATCCCACTCACACAGTGCACATCCATGCACACACAAAAATACCAATCATTTGCTAGTACACATTGTAGTATGCAACGTGTGCACATGAGGTAATTTTCTAAACTTGACAGACAATTTTAAATTCAAATATTAGAATGCACAGGCCATTTGTAAAAAGTCTAACCTTGGACACTTGTCTTCGAATTGCTTACTAATAGAGTAAATAAACATCTCACTTTACTGAGTAGTTCATCAAAACTGTTGTACATACGTAGAGTTTGCAGAGATAGACTTGGAAAATACCATTCTTGTTTTAAGAATCTTTTTTTTTAGCACAATGAAATTTATTACTGGTTTAGAATGCCTGTCTTATAAGGGCTAGGAGAGTGTTTTCCTCCACCCAAACACCCAATAACCCAGACTGACAGGGGCTCCTCCTTCACAGCTCTGCTATTCAGAGCACACGGCCTCAAAAGTCAGTGCTGGAGGGGAAAGTTGTGTGATCGTGCTGGATGTCCCTGAAGGCGATTCTCAGAAGCAGCTTCCCCCACTCATGCCTACTTGCCAAAACCAAGTCACCTGGTTTCAACTTCAACTTCAAAGGAGGCTGGAAAGTGTCAAGCAAATCAGAAAGTTTTGTGAGAGGAGAATTTCCATGTATCGATGCAGGTAATTATCATAATAATGAACATATAAATCAAAGGATTTCAACTGTTTTTTTTTCTGGACCACCACACATAGGAGATATGAAAAATACTTTCACTCAACACTTCCAGAAAGAAGTAACACTGTCAATATTCTAATTTGATATTTAAACTTCTTTTATGGACTGTGGGTGATCTAGCAAAATATACATATTGAAATCCTGATTCCAGAGGAAAATGTCAGGAATTACTGGGCAGCAACTGGGTCACAAAGGTTGAGGCCTCTTAAACAAGAATAAGGGCTTTTATAGGAGGGATTCCA
Source organism: Ctenodactylus gundi (assembly GCA_004027205.1). Classification (NCBI taxonomy): domain Eukaryota; kingdom Metazoa; phylum Chordata; class Mammalia; order Rodentia; family Ctenodactylidae; genus Ctenodactylus; species Ctenodactylus gundi. The sequence goes on along the minus strand of PVKB01006316.1, from coordinate 32,814 downwards.
GAGAGTTCTCTTGCTGTTTTTCTGCCATTAGAGAATCAAATGAGAAAAGGGCACTGTGTACATCACAAGAGGATTCTGAAGAGAACCTGGCTGTCCTGGCCTTCTGATCAGACTTTCAAACTCCCAACCTATGAGAAGAATGTTTCTCTGGTTTATAAGTTTGCAAGCACCTGGTTCTTACTTATAGCACCATAAACCGATAATGGAACCCAATTTAACTACAAGAAAATTAATTTTTGTAGTTTTAAGCCATTCAGTTTGTATTACTTTATACAAGAAGCTGTAAGAAGTTACACACAAACTGGAAACAATTGCACCTGGAATTTTGGGAAAAGAGTCATAATAATGGACAAAATGACCTAATCCCTAGATAAAAAGCATTCTGCAATGCAGAATTTGCTGGTTAAATTAAGATACAACCAAATGGTGTTATGTTTTCTATTACTTGAAAACCAGCCATTGAAGAAAAGTTGATTTTTCCTTTTGACTTTGAAGTTATCATTTATTTTTATTTTGTTCTCATTCATTATCATTTCCACTGTGTCCGTTATCAGCACCATAAACAAATATTAAACTATTTAAGCACTTCACTCCTGTCAATATTTTAGATGTGTGGACTCTGTCATAAATAAAATAACTACCATATTGAACAAGTACATAAACAATAAAGATGGCACTTCCTTCTCTTAAATCCATTTTAACAAGCAAAATTGCAAAGAAATATGTTTTTAATCAATTTATTTCTCCCATAGGCAAATGGCCAATACAGAATGAATTCTTCTAATATAATTGTGCAGAGCTCTCTTCAATAAATCAAATTATATTGTGGATGGTTCCTATGGTCTCTATCCTAGCAATAGCCTTTCTTAAATATTAAGGGTTATTATATTACCAGAGTAAGTCAAGTGAGTCCACCCTCAGAAAAGTTTAGATAAAGGAAGCTGAAACAGAGATTTCATTATTTTTTTCATAATTCATCAGTATTCATTTGTATCTTACTCCTAAATTTCTACTGCAGTCATCTCATGTCTCAATGACCTCCTCCAACTTTAAATTACTTTGGCAAACTAGACCCTCAAAATCTTGCCAAAATAAGGGACTGGGTGAAGAACAAGAAGAAAAAAGAAACAGAGAAATATATGAATGAGGAAGAGGGAGGAGGCATCTGTGTAAGAGAATAATTTGCTCACTTCATAATGACATCAAAATAGCAGTAAAATCTTCCCTCTTCTGCTGAGCTCAAGTTTTTTTTTTTTTTCCTTAAAGAATTAGAGAAACTGGGCATCAACTCAATTTTACTCTAATTTTGCTGACTGGAAAATTGATATCAAATACAAGATTCATTATAAGATAAGCCTATAACAACAAAACAGGCTGGAAGTCCTGCATTTCATCATAATGGAATCTTACCTCTATAAGATCCCTCATTATATTAATGAATTGCAGAATAAAAGTGCAAGTATCTGAAACACAGAGCAGTTTTGTTAGAAAAATATAAGCAGTCATTACAAATTTGTACCAAACAGCACTCATTTTATTCGTAAGTAAACTGCATTACCATTATATGTAATGTGATCATCATACAGCAAGAAGTCTAATGCAAGATAATTAATGTGCATTAGTGCATTAGGGTAACAAGTGATAGGCATAATTTAATTTTTAGAGATATAAGTAGCCATTTTTATAACAAAAGTATGAAAAACCCATTAGAGGGTAATTTTACTACACCATTTTATTTCATATAACTGCAAAATTATATGTTTTCCAATATGACTTTTTCATTTCAATTCTGAGAATGTTTGTCTACCTGGTTCTAAATTACTGAGGTTTTATTGAAAAAAAAAATAGGTGTACCCAAAGATTCCTACTAGTACTTTGGCATATTTTGGACAAGAGAGTGGTGTTCCTCACCACGCAAGAGATCACCTAAAACACAGACATTAGAAACAAGGTAAAATCCCATCTCCAACACCCAGGCTGTGGGTTCGGTCAGTATAAAGAAATCTGTTGCAGTTTTGGGTTTTTTGTGTTGTTATGTTTTGAGAATAGAGGTCTTCCACAGAAACTTGCAAAGCTTTGTATGTTCTCTATCTTACAATAATTGATGTTTTCTTTGAGTATAATATACAAGAATATGAATATAACTATAATATATATATATATATATATATATATATATATATATATATATATATATATCTGTGAAACTTCATTTTTTATCACAATGTATATTTGCAGAGAAAGTACATAGCCTTAAATATTAAATATAAAGAAGTTTTGGGTCTAAAATAGCTGTAGTAGTCCTGATCCTAAAAGTACTCCAATAGTAAAAATATCCATGCACAATTTTGTAATCCGTAATAGCTCACAATGAACCTGCAATGCTATTATCATATTTAATCGTAGGAAAACCTTAGAAGCTAGGCGTTATGTCCTGGTTTTGCTTGTCAGAGAATTTACTTATGTTTTCCTGCTTAAGTAAATAAAACTTATTGGGGCTGGAGGAATGGCTCAGCGGTTAAAGTGCTTGCCTAGCAAGAACTAAATCAAGCTCTAAGTACCTGAGTTCAATTCCCCAGCACCACTTAAGTCTGGCATGGTGTGCACATCTGTAATCCTAGCACGCAGAAGGCTGAGGCAGGAGGATTACCATGAGTCCAAGACCAGCCTGGGCTTCATAGTGAGTTCAGGACCAGGGGCTACAGAGCAAAACCCTTTCTCAATAAATAAATTAAAACACAAATAAAACATCTCTTGGAATAAATTATTGACCTTTACTGTATCATAAAAAACATAGTGCTAACATAAAGTCCCTAGTGATTGATTTTGTGAATTATAAGTAATTTTGCATTATACAACACATTTTTATTAAATGTGATTTCTGTGTGTGTAGTAGGTCACTAAGCCTTATTTCGCCAGTGAGTCTGAAGTTGTCCCCTCTGCTCATCGTCTCTACCCTGCCCCTCGGGCAGCCGCTAGGAGCCCTCTTCCTGTTGTGTTCTTATGAGATCAATAATTCTTCATTGCACACGTGACCTCAAATAGGATTTATCTTCATGTGCATGGCTTATTTATGTTAGCATAATATTTTAAAGTTATATATGTATTTTTGATTAAATATATATTGATGCTCACCTCCACAGAAATAATTTGCAGAAGTGACTGATATACGAAATAACTTGAGTGAATCTGTATGCCTAAATCACAATGTCATCATTTATCTCATAAATACATATTACTATTATTTATAAGTTAAAAATAAGTGTAATGGCCTTATTGTCTAGTAAGGAAAACAGACAAATATTTGAAATAACCATAGTTTTCAATCATGAAACCTACAGAAGCACACACACAGAGACACACATACAAACAAGTTAGAAGAATCTCCCCAGAGAAGGCACTATTATTTGAATGAGTTTCTCCAAAATTGGCAGATTGAAATCCTGACCCACAATGTGATAATATTAGCAGGTAGAGCCTTCAAAAGGGTGACTGAGTCATATTTCATAAATTACAGTAGTGAATTCCTGAAAAATGGCAGTAGACCCCTTCAAAACGAAGCCTGAACAATCTTTCCCTCCCTTCCAATGTGGAGACACACATTGGAAGTCTGCCAGAAGTCTGCAGTCTAGCGGACCCTCCTCGGATTCTGACTAAATGGCCCATCAAAATTTTGACTTTCTGCCTTCAGAACTGTGAAAAATAATGTTTCATCATTCTTTGAAACAATAGTTTAAAAATCATCCTGCCATTTTAGTGGGATGTCAGAGAAATTTTCTTTTTTATTTCTTTCCTTCCTTGATACTGGGAAAGATTATCATTGAGCTTAGTTGCTCAAAGATTTGAAAGTAAGATCACCAATGTGAATCTTTATAGTTATATAAAATGTGATGGGAAAATGTACCCAAAATAACTGCTCCTGATCCTTTCTTGCCCTGGTGTTAATGCTATAGGCACACCTTGTCAATCAGAGAATTTCCCTGAAAGCAGCTTTATTTTCCTTACGTCAGTATCGATGTGATAAGGAAGGCCTAGATTGATAGCAATACTATTTTTTTAAGGAAATCTAAGAATTATGATATGAACATCGATTTTTTTCCTTACGACATGTCTCCACAGATTAGGCAAAGACACACACACATCCACAGATACTTTTGTGTGGGTAGTTTTTGAGTAGCATTCAAGGATTCTTTCAAGCCTGAATATGGGGAAATTTCTCATAACAAAGTTAAATATATTTTCTGTGAATTATCAGGAGACAGAAACATAAATGGCAAGTATAGTCCTCACAGCCGTCCTATCTCCCTATGTCCAGTTTTACATATGAAGATATCAGTGTTCATAAAGTTTGAAAAATATTCTTCAAAATCATCCTTCTTTTCTGTAACAGACAGTAGAATAGAAATGAATTTTTCTTTACTGTTTGATAGTATCCACTAGAGTACAGGTGATAAAGTGGCTCTTAGCCCAGGGGGATCTAGCTTGGGTGACACCGACCAGAGACATTGGGAGAAAGCTGACTGTAGTGCAGGATTAAGATTGAGGTGCTGTGTACTGACAGCACAATGGAGAATCTGTACTGGAGGTGGAAGTGCTGTCATGTTACAGGCCCAGTGTGTTCCAGCGTGCATCGGCACAATACATACTAAACATAAGCAACAATAAAACTCAAATTTTTCATAGGGCTAATAAAAAATTCAGAAATTTTCAAAGATTGATGAGTATACATCTACTGCTAAAAAAGGAGGTATATTTGAGAAATAAAGAAAAAAGGTCTTGCCTAGGAATGCCTAGATAGAAATGCCCACATGACTGAAAACTTAATATTATTTTGTGAATTTTAGTGATATTTTGCATGGCTTGATTGTGTGGTGCTTGATATGGACTGTGGGGGCAGCAACAGTGTGTCTCCTACACATGGGTGTACTGAAACTTGTATTCTATCGACGCAACCTGTGTGGCAAACAAAACATGGTAACTGTCAACATCTCCCTGCCCTCAATGTGTGTATGCTAGTGGACACACATGTTTATAATTATTAATCAGGTACAAGTTCCTTTATAAGTTGAAGCATAAAAAGGAAATTTTGTTATTGAAATCTATAGTTTACATGTTTTATTTGCAGCACAAGATGGTTATTCTACATAACCAACCACCATGGCAGGCTAAACTTTAAAAAATGAAGCTGGTCTCCAACAAGCTTTTTATAGGTGATGTTCCCCCTCCTCCCTATAGCCTATGTCAATGCTCTGCTGATGACTTAGTATTTGATTACCTCTAATGTATTCTATTTAATTAAGTGACACATGATGATGAGAGCGGATACATTGCCTCTGATAATACAAGAAATAGGCCGCATTGTTCTATTCCATTCTGTTTTCACATACAACATTCATGTTTGAAAATCATGCAATTTGGTTACAAAAATTGCAAAAATATTTCATAATGATTTACGAGTGTTCGCAAATACATGTTAGACTCTGCCCAAATCCATTTTGAGCCTATGTACCCTGAAAGCTGTGCATTTGGAAGCTTGATTTTGATCTTGTGTAGTTATGAATATGTGTGCATGTAAATATATTATACTATATATATATATATATATATATATATATATATATATATATATGCAAAATACATATAAACATATATAAACAGATTCAAAATCTGTCCCCAATATGTGATCTTCCAGTTCCTATCTAACTAGGAATTCATACTAGTAAATTTTTAGCAGTTATTGTCAGATAATATAAAACATTTTAGGTACCTAAAACACTTAACAATGACTTTTGTTTCATAAATCCTTTCCTACTCCAGTCAATGTACAAGAAATGCTGCTTTATTTTGGTCTTAATTCTTTTCTCTTTCCCTTCATCCTTTTCTACTCTAAGTCTAGACTGGCTCCTGACAGTGTCAGAAAATCTTGTTGTCTCCTAGTGTCTGAAACTAGGTTAATCTTTAACGTAACAACCGAGTAAGTTGATATTTATCAATTTGTTTACAATTTAAGATTCTGACACACTCTGATTTATTTCCCACTTTATGAATTCAGTATGACATTATCTACAGAGAAAAATAAATGCCTAATGGATTGTTTTCACCTATAGTCGCTAATTAAGTCAATTAAGTTCTTAGTGGATTGGCACACTGCACCGGTGAAACTGTCACTATACTTTAAAAATAATATTTGCTGTCTTAAAAATTTTTTTTAAGAAATACAAAGATAAAAGCAAATCTGATGACGCTGTTGTTATTGTTTTAGTGTTGGACTAGGAACTTGGCAGTGTTATCACAGGAGAATGTAATGATGAGAAAAAGTCACATCATATGTTTAATAAAATAAAATGAACAGGGTACAAAAATTTAAAAGTAATGTATAACATCTGAACATATGTTTATGATTTTTTGGAGAACTTAAAAAATTCTAAAAAATGTATAAACATAAATTTGCTTTTGTAATTTTAAAAACTTAGGAGAATAAAGAATATGATACAAGATGGTATAAAATTAATCTGCTTAGCTAGCAATACGTCATGAAGAAGGAACAAATATCCATTTGTTCCCTTCACTTTTGTCTAACTTTTTGAAAAAGAAAAATGATTTATAGATAATAATGGTGTTTCTTTTTCAACTAATTAACATCATTTCTCCTGAGCTTTCAGTGACAACCATTAAACTGATGTCATTACCACTGAATTAGTATGATTCCAATATTTGCTTATCAACTCCTAATCCTAATTCATGAATGCCTTTAGAAACCTTCTGCAGATGATAGTCACTGGCTATTTATGTCTACCCATATTTTTGTTTTTAAATTAAAAGCCCAAGACTAAAATTGTCCTTTCATCATTTTTGAAAGAACTAAATTAGGGATGAAAAAATTTCTTGGCTGTAGAGATTTGCTGTAATGAAGAGTTAGGAGGGAAAAAAATCTAAAAAAGATAATATTGTGTGAGAAAAATGAACTGTATTTACCATAACCTAGGTAAAAATATTCAGATGACCCACTCATTATATATGTTACACTAAAGCTAGACTATTTACCCTCCTATGCAGAGTCAGGGAGAATATGAGAGATAATTAGTAGATCAAAGCTCAACTAAAATTATGCTTCTTAAATTCTGCTTAAATTACTTTACTCAAATATTTTAACAGGACCTTTATTAGCACCAACTTACATTCTTTTGAATTTAGAAAAAAAGAATATTTTTGAGAGGTCTCTGTGTGCTGTGGATATATGGTACTATAAAACTGAAAAATGTTTTGAAACCTGACAAGGACCTAGTCAAGTTGATAGCCTCGTCTTTTTCTCCATCCTTCCTGCAAAAGAATTCTATACTGTGTTTGAACCATGCAGTAAATACAGGTTGAGGATTTGAAGAATGAAGGGAATTTTCATAGCTCTAGATTGCTGAAACTTAATCACTTTGAGATGAAATAAAACAGACCCGTGTGCTCTGGCACATGCAGCAGTATTTCCAATTAACGACAAAATTATTAATTAACACTCATTATGCAGCTTATGGTCTCTGTTTAGGAGTAATTGTCTGTGGAATTAATTTATTCCACAAATATTTATTGGCTGCTCTCTAAATTTTGGGAAACACTCAAGATTTTAAGAATACCATAAAATTATGATAATCAGAAAAATCAAGAAGGATAGTCGATTGATTTCTATATTTCTGGAAATGTAAAAAGAAGTAAAACCAACAGAACAAAGACTTTATGATGTTCACTTTATGATTTATTCTTGATTAGAATGAATTAGCTTCCCAAAGTAATTCTTTTTTCTTGTGGTTTCTGCATTTCAGGTTAAGAAAAAGTTTTCAATTTTAGAATACTTTCAATTTTATCATTCTTCATTTCTTCTTAATTTTTGAGCTATGCATTATTTTAAAGACAATTCATACTTTCCTAACGATAAATGCATTCATTCAAATTCCACAAAATCAACATATGATACTGAATGTCTAGAAGGGCCATACATGTTTCACATGCAAAAATAACATGAATACCAGAGGAAAGAAGTCACTGTCAACTGGACGGTGTTACAATAGAATCAGCTATGTTGAGATATTTTCAACCTTTTTCTTTTTCTTCAGACAACTGCTTTTGTTGTTAAATGAGGCTCCAAATACATTTTTTTTCCCAAAGAAAATGTTTCTCATATCTCTAGGAAGGTTTTAAGATACATAATAGATTCAATTCTTTTTTAAAAAGTCACATAGAAGGACATGTGATTTCTTTTTCTTTTCTTTTTTTTTTTTTTTTTTTTTAGACCAGTAAATTCAAAATAACTTGCCTGCCCCACATGGCATGGGCTGCAATCTGGAAATCTCAAATAGGAGGATTCCAAATTCAATCCTGGCCTGGGCAATTTATCTTCTTGGTAAAATTAAAAATAAAAATAGGGCTACGGATGTAGCTTAATGAAAAGAAGCTCAGGGTTCAATTCTTAGCAGAGAGAGAGAGAGAGAGAGAGAGAGAGAGAGAGAGAGAGGAAAAAGTTAAGAGTCACTACAAATGTAGTGATACATGTTATGTCTGTAGACTCTACTAATTGTATAAAATATAGTTTTGCCACTAAAAGTAATAAGTGTTTTGATGTTTTTGTCTGGAAGCTCTAATGCTCTGACTGGGACCAGATTTCTCCGGGTCTACTATGCATTTTGTTGACATATGGCTTAAATTGGGCTATATGACTGAGAGTGAATCTGTAGAAAATGCAATGAGTACGCTTCATTTATTTGAAGGTAAATCAATGCGCCCACACTTTCTTGTTTACTTCCTGCTGTTTGTTAAGCAGGACAGGTTCAGAGGGCACATTGAGCTGTTTATCTAGAGTTAGTTTGTATATATTCCCTTAGAAGAGCATATTTAAGAAACTATTATAGAAAACAGAAATAGACACTGGTGTCATATGAGGTGTCCCAATTTTGTGTACACTTATGGTGATTGACATTTCATTTAAGTAATAGAGCAATAATCTTTAGCGTTTACATTTCAACTATGCATATATATTTAAATTATTTTTATTTTGTTCATTGTTCATACCTATTTGCAATGTGATTTGTGTAAGTTATTCTAATATTCTAATAATGCTTTAATGTATCTATTACTACTCTGTATCTTTATCTTAACTGTTTCATACAGTGTCTGATATTAATTTAATAATAAATGTATATGGGAAAGAATAAATATTCTGTCATACAACTATATCAATTTATAAGAATTGGTGATATTAGAATTTAAGTAATATTAGTCCTAGAAACTTTGGGCTTTTATAGGACCCATAATCTCTTCTAGATACTTAACTTCATATACTTTCAATACTTAAAATTTCAGGAAAATTGTCCATGAGAAAAATATTACCAATTATTAGCTTGCTGGATAAATATTATATCTAATTGTTTACTAAAGCTATCCATGTGCTTAAAAATGTGGTGCTATAAGAGATACTAACAATTATTTAAAAATATTCTCCATAATGTACAGAGATATTGCCATATATAATCATTTCCTATTTATATATTTTTCTCAGCATAAACTTTATTTCACAATAAATGGTAATTAAATCCTTCTCTTATGAAAGCATGGCTAAGGTTTTTCTATAACAATCAGATGGGCTGTTTAACTCTCATGACTTAGGAGCATAAAGCAGGAACATCCACATGACCGGATTCCACAGAGGAGGCCTCACCTCCTATCAGCCCACTCATTGATGAATTTAGTGACCTCACGATCCATCCCTTTTCTTTAAAGGATCCAAGGAACACTCATGGTTTTGGTTGGTGACCCTTCCCGCTATTATTCTTTTATGTCATATCCATTCATTCTCAAAACTTCAACCCTAAGAAAGAATACGTTCATCATTTCTTTAATTTTGATATTTCAAAAATGTAACATAGGTGGACTTTAGCAGTGTAAGTGGTTTTAAGGTTGATTTTCGCTTACAGCAAAATTTTCTTGATATACATCCAAGTTGGTATTAATATCTTCATTCTGCTGAGTAGTACTCAAAAGTAAGGGTATGTCTTTGTTACTTTTTCTTTGCTGAGATACAGGGCCTAAAATCTGCAACTTTAAGGTTTATTTTTATCTAGCATTTTCAGGAGGTGGCACTCCATCAGTTATTATTGGCTGGCAAGGCAGAAGTGTACAGTAGGAGGCCTAGCTGGAGAGCAGCTGTTTTGTGCAGTGGCAGAGAGAAAACAGAAAGCCACAGGAAGGGAGGAGCTAGAGTATAACTGGGTGGAGTCCCAGAGGCCCACCCCACCAAGGTCAGGGTGTGGTGATCCACACGTTCCAACCAGGACTCTTCTTCTCAACTGTACAGGGAATCAATGGATTGGCCACCATGATTGAATTACCTTCCAAACAAGAGGTTTTGGGGAACATTCCTAGTCCAAATTATAGCATAATTTGTTTGCCTATATGTCACTGAAGGACACGTAAGCAGTTAAATGCTATTCACAAAGCTGCAATGACCATCATGTCCCTCTTTATGTGAGAACATGTGGTCACGTTTCTTTGGGATAAATACCTGAGAATTCAGCTTCTAGCTTAGATACGTAAGAATATGTTGAAAGTTTTAAAATATTCAAACTCTTCTCCAGAGTAGTTCTAATATTTCTATTCCCATTAAAGACATATAGATAATCAATTTATTCTATATCCTCACCATCATAGGATTTTCCCATGTATTTTTAAATTGAAGTCTAATTATATGTGGTCTTAGTGTCCATTATATTGTTGGTTCAATTAGCATTTAACTAATGATGTTGACAATCTTGACGTGCTTATTTATATTTTGTGTAGCCTTTATCAGTACACTTTATTCTCATATTTGTTTTTTATTGCATTTTTGTGTTTACTTTTGGGATCTGAGAGGCTTTCTTAAAATGCTTTAATATTAATAAATTCACTGTGCTACTTGGCAGAATAGAAGATACAGAGAGTAATGAAACTGAATAGACAACTCAGAAATTAACTCACACAAGTATGTCCCAACAATAAAAGTACAAGAGTAATTTCCCAGAAGAGAGATGACTTTTCAACAAATAGTACTGAAGCAATTGGCCATCCATAGTTTAAAAATAAATAGGAAAAGAATGTTGACCTCACACTTTATAAAAAAATACCTCAAAATGACTTGCAAACGTACATATAAATGTAAATATCCATAAGTTTTAGAAAAAGAACAGGAAAAAATCTTAAGGAGCTAAGATTCTTTGGGATAAATACCTGAAAATTCAACTTCTAGCCTACACTTGTAAGGATCAAATAAGTACCATAAATGAAAGAAATTCTTACAGTTAACCTTGAATGTGTTTTCCTGAGACTAAAGTTGATAAATTAGACCTTATGAAAACTGCAAAATATGTTCGGTGAAAAAATTTGTTGCTAGTTAGGTAGATAAAATGACAAATGAGAACCTGAGGGAAAATATTTGTATATGATTCCAACATTTTTAAAGGTAGGGATTATTTTAATGTCTCTTCCTCATTCTTAGTCTATTACAGTTTCTAAATATACATACCACATGGGAAGTCAGAAAACCAACTGAGAGAAAATTTTAAACTCAAGTTAGAGGGCTTTTCTACTTCAATGTCAAGGAGGGTGAGCCATTGTAGAATGCAAGGACATGACTAGATTTAGTATTATGCAATTCATTAAAAGATGTACAACTTCTCTTGGTTTGAGAACTCTGATTGTCTTTGGACACTGCTCCACAGTGTTTCTGTGAAAATGATGTGCATTGTTTATGAAGAGTGGGTCCTCGTCTAATAGCCTTGTTGACAAGTGTAATTGATTGGCACAGAGTTCTTGGCAGAGCGTGGTCTGCTTGCTTTGTGGGATACCAGTGTCCCACCACAGGGCTGCTTCACGTCAACAGGAAAAATATTATCAGTCTCCCTGAAAAGTCCTTTTAGGTGTAGACCAGCTATCAAATGTCAATACAGCTGACAGAGTGGCCAGAAAACTGCAAGTACTAGATATCACAGGGTGATTATAAAAATTTACAGCTGTCAGCTAAAATGAGAATGTCTCCCATGGGTGTGAAAGTAAAGCGTGGAGATGCGCTGATGAAGCAGTCTGCTCTGGCTTTTCTTTCATGAACCAAGATCACAGAGGTGTGGAAATGTCATCTACAAGGTTTAACAAAATGTTCACCGAAATTTTGAGCATAATTTTGAATTTTGTGAAAACATCTCTTGCATAAGACAAAACTGTCACACTGCTTTGTAAGATGGGATGGAGTCATTAACAGGCAAGATAAACTTAGACAAGACTCAAATGCATTTTTAGCAATACCTTGCATTTCAGACAATGAATTGTATTTTAAAATAATCATTAATTGTTTCATAGGACATGCTGTGATAATAAGGGCACCCTTCATTTACAGTTAGGCATAGGGTCATCAGTTTTTTAAATCATGTCTAAAGAGGCCTTAGAGTGATGTAGAGCTATTAATAAATTTTGACCCAATTCTTTCGCTCCTATAAAAGGAAATGATCATATGACTCAGTGTATTCATACAGGCTCTAGTTCGAAAAATGGCTTTTGTTAACAAATTGAGTTAAACTCAATATTATGGTATTACAATTTTACCTGAATACAAATGGAGTGGGTTCAATATAATGAAATGGTTAAGGGCTCAGTGGTTAGAGTGCTTGTTAGCAAGCAGTAGACTCTGGGTTCAGGTCCCCAGCACCATGCCTATAATCAAAGCACTGTTAAGGCTGAGGCAGGAGGATCAGGAGGATCACCACGGTTTCAAGGACAGCCTGGCCTTTGTAGTGAGTTCAGAACCAGCCTGGACTACCGGGTGAGACACGTCCTAAAATAAATAAATAAATAAACTCAGACTTTTCTTTCCCTGTGACGCCCAGGTCTTGCTCTGTAGCCGGGCTGCTCCTGAACTCACTATCGCTGTGTAGACCAGTCCAGGCTAGGACTCACTGCACTCCTCCTGCATCAGCATCTCTAGCGCTTGGAAGAAAGGCGTACACCGCCACGCCCAGCTTATGTGGGGATGGAGAATGGAACTCAGGGCCTTTTAGCCAGGAATTTGGATCAGCAGAAAATATAGACAATTCCTGGAGGTGAAGCAGTCAAAGATAAACAATGGACCATTGGTGCATGAGTTTTTGTAGCTCAAACGTTTTATTTCATCTGTTTAATTACCATACTCGTGAACTCAGTGCACTTCCTTACAATACAACATTGTGGTGCAATCTCTGTCTCTAATTAACTCCATACCTTAACATCTCCGTTGGATTTGTGCTACCATATTTCTATGTTTTTGACTTATTTTTGTACCATCTGCGTGACCAGATTAACTTCCCGAAAACATGGTTCTGATCACAATATCTATATGCTTAGAAATGTCTGACTTGTTCTTAATGCTCACATAAAAGCATGACAATTTAGTACAGCATTACAGCTTTAATTCTTTAGGCTCAACTTACCCTCATAAGAGAAATTACCCCCTCTTCCCTATGACCCATTTAGTCTATCTGGCTGGGCCATATGCATTACCTTTACTTATTACAACCTCTTTTCAACGGAATATACCTATTGGTATGTATTTCAAAACTCAAGCAAGTAAAATTGGAATTACTTAGAAACACCATAGAAGCCACTTCTTACAATATACTAGAAAAATATACAATTTTCTGGTATATTTGCCATGTCTTGTTAAGGAATGACAATTTAGTAATAACAAATTTTCTTAAAAATAATAAGATCTAAGTAGATAAATTCTTTAGCAATGGAAATTGATGCTAAAATTTTTATACATAAAGGCTTTGAATCCAATCTGAAATGACCATTGAAGATTAGTAGCAGAGGCATAGAATATAGAAAGAATTAGGAACAATGACAGTGCACCATTGATGACAAGGGCCCAAAGGCATCATCAGAGGATACTCATTTCTTTCCTAGAAGCAACAGTCAGTAAGAGGATGGCTTTACACAGATGGAGTCGTGACAAAATTGTCAGAGGACAATATTGCCTGACTCCTGTTCCCCAAACTCCCACCCAGCTGGTCAGACCACCACTTAGTATGGATGAGAATAGTAGTTAGGATAGCTGACATCTCATATTCTCTATTCTCATAAAATATTCCATCCAGAAATTTCAAAATGTTCAGATGATTTTGGTTCAATGCCTTCTTTCCCCGAGGTACAATTAAGTAGTAACGTTTTTGGGGCACACTCAGTGGTTTACTAGAAGGCTAGTACATGTGTGAAGCCACTATGCCACTGGGCATTCTAGAAGTTAGACCATTCTAAGTTTATTATTAAAACGAGTGCTAAAATTTCTGTAGTATTACCCACTAAGGTTTACTATAGGTTCTGTTTAGTACTTTTAGATATGTTCTGTAAAAAACAACTTTTCAAAATATTGCAGAAGACAAGGGTCAGTACTACTGATTCTACTGATTAATTCTTAAAATACTCAACTAGGAAATTGTAGCATATAGAGTAAGTCAGAGTCATGTTATTTTCTCCTTTTTCGCATTTTGTTCCAAAATGATGAGAGGATTCTAAATTATTCACTATTTAAGTAATAACTTATTAGTGTTATATTAGTCAATAATATAGTTATATTCATACTTAGTATAACTAGATTATAATATGTACAAATATAAACATTAGATTATTACATAAATTAATTAATTACACTTGTCTTTATGCTTAAATTTTGGCATCAAAATATGTTTAAATTGTAGTGTTAAAATTTCAAATAAATATAAATGATCAGTGTCATATTATTCTAATATTTTTAAAATTAAGAAAACAAAATACAAAAATTAGTATCAAGATCACTTTTTGATTTTCAAGGCAGAGTTCAGTTCAAGAATTTCAAGTGGATCATTTTCTGCATGCATCTTCATTAATCGATTTGTTTTTTGCTCTCTAGCTCAGGGTAGCGCTGAACTCAGTATGGACCATAGGCTGGCCTCGAGCTCAAGGCCACTTCCTACCTCAGGCTTCCAGGTGCTGGGATTGGAAGCATGAACTATTAGGCCCAGCTTATGTGGTGCTAGGGAATCAAACTCAGGGTCTTGTGCTTGCTAGCCAGTCATTTTAACCAATGAGCTGTGTCCTTGGCCCTTCTACAAACATTTTGAAAATATATTTTTCTAAGATTAGGTTACTGAGACATACAGCTATATTCAGATAGGATTATGGCTGTTTCCAAATGTATATTATTTTTCTCTTGCATTTAGATAAAATC
The DNA here is from genome assembly GCA_004027205.1 of Ctenodactylus gundi. Taxonomy (NCBI): domain Eukaryota; kingdom Metazoa; phylum Chordata; class Mammalia; order Rodentia; family Ctenodactylidae; genus Ctenodactylus; species Ctenodactylus gundi. Next base: position 17,567 of record PVKB01006316.1, on the reverse strand, counting down.
AAACTTTAAAATTAAATTCTAGTGTTTTCTATTATTTTCATGAGTTTCTTAAAAAAATAGATAATTCAGCAAGTGAAAGGTATAATGCATTCAGAGAATTCTTGGGCATGTATAAACAATGACTGATTTTTGAACTTTCTCTCGTTGGAATCTGTAGGACAGAGGGCAAAACTGTCCCTTCATTTCTTTTATTTTCTATGTCAGAACCGTGTTTTCAAGTCAGTGCACATTTTTTCCTCAAGGCTAAGACAGGTTTGTTGGAGGAGGTAATGTACCAACTGCTGCTGAGTTATTTGTGTTGGCTTTAGTTCAGGAAGGAGAAAGATGATCTTCATAAAAATAAAGGATGCTGCAGACAAGTTTCACACTTGTAAGGATGATGGTAGGCGATGATGGATATGTCTGATGCAGAGAGATCAGCATTAGCTGCCAAAAAGTGCCTACCTGACCCTTTACCATAAGAAAAAGAATAAAAAGAACAGAACCGTACACAAATATTCTTCACATTACTACCAACAATAGAAAGATATATTTTCAGAACTTTAAATTTTATCATTATGTAGATATACACTTGTCATCAGATACTTCAAAAACCTTCCTTTGCAATCTTCAAATACCAGATTTCACCAGAATATTCTGGGTACTGGAATGGGAATACTCACTAGAATTTGACCTTTGCCACCACTGCTTTCTTATCCTTGACATGTTTTTGTCTAGATCTCTGAAAGTGTGCCCACTCTCAAGTTCATATTCAAGGAAAAAAAAAAATGTTTCAGTTATGGGAGCATAGCTTAACCCAGTGCTTTCTTTTAGCAACAATATCATTGACCAAGAGCTATAAAATGAGAAACCATTTACCTGATGAAACATACTGAGATGCAAAATAATGCTAACTACAAGCCTGAAATAGTAAGAAATAGACCCGAGTTCAAAAACGTAGATGAAAGGGGCCTCTATTGCAGACCTAGCCCAACACAGTTGTATTTTTTGAGAATTTAATTATGTAGTCCAAGCTGGCTTTGAATTTACCGTGGTGCCCAGACTGTTCTTGACTTTGGTGTGAATCCCTGCCTCAGCCTGCTGAGTGCTGAGGTGATAGGTGACCATCACTATGGACAGCTGGCATCATTCTATGCTATCAAAGGAAGAAAAGAGTTCATATATAAAACAACTCAATAGTAGGAACTACTGTGGTAGAAAATTTGTTCCAGAACATTCCAATGCCACAGCAGAAATTGTTTTGTGTACACAATCACAAGTATTGAGCAAAGTAGTTGTACAGCAAAGTGTAGTTTTTACATTAGGTGGGAGAAAGCCATCACTGTCCTTGATCCTAGCATGGGGCAGTTACTCAAAATATCTACTGAATATATTTCTATAAATCAAACCCACTGGAAACCAGGGGTTAATATAGTTCGAATCAAACATTGCAGAATATATTTCAACCTTGTAATAGAAGACTAAAAACTAAATAATATATTACAATAAAAAACAGAAAAGTTTGAGAAAATTTTAAATAATAAGATGCAAAGCGGGGCTTTTGTTTTAAACTAATATAAGCAAATTCCAAGGAATAAAGCATTAAATTGATAGGAAATATCTCTAAAAATTCCAGGGTAAATTTGGAAGCACAGCAGTCATGCAGTCATGCACCATCTGGTGATTGTTTACAACATCAAGTGTACAGGGGTTTAAGAATTTCTGCTGGGATTTAATGAGTTAGAAACAAGAATACATATTCTTTAAAAGTATTGTAGTTAGGTAGTTATGGTTTGCATCTAGAATGTTTCCCTAAAGCCTCATATATTTGAAAAGTGATCAATTAGGGGGTGAATTGCACCAGGTAGACTAATCTATTGATTTCAAGCTCTTTGAAGAGATGGGACCAGGTTAGAAATGGTGAGTCCCTGAGGGCGTGGCCTGGAAAGAGCTGTGGTTGCCTTGGCTCCTCCTCTCTACTCTCTCTGCCTCCTGGTACTGTGACTAACTTTCTACTGCTTAGGCTACTCTGTTGGCTGACCAACCATGAACACAGGGAAACTTCTGAAACATGAGCAAAAACCAACAACTCCTTACAGTTGTGGAAGTCAAATACTGTGTCCCAGGGACTAGAAAGTCACTAACACATGTAGTATTCTAATTTTATGTGATAAACACTTCTGACACATAGAAAGGATAATACACTACAATTCACTTTTTCTCCAATTATGTACTATATAAGACACAATTTAATCCATGTCAGACCCAAAATCTTTACAAAATCCTATGTCTATGTGTGTATGGGAGTTGAGTAGTTAAGGTATTCAGGTGAATACTTTAAGGACACTGACATTCTGCTTTGAAATATATCCTGGTAAAAATCTAGTAACACTCATGCTTTAAAAATTGGAACATTTTTCTCAGCAGTTTTGTGCATCAGTAATCTCAGCATTCAAAGACTAAGGGTAAGATACTTGGAAGCCCAGCCTGGGCAACCAAAGTAGAGACATGCTGTGTCAAAAATAAATAAATTAATTAATGAATGAATAAATAAGTTAATTAATTAAGCAAAAGAGAGAATGAGGATTTAGCTTTGTGTGAAATCCTTGGTTTGACCACCAATACAGGAATATATATGTGTGTGTGTGTGTGTGTGTGTGTGTGTGTGTGTGTGTGTGTGTACAAATTACAGATATATAAATTATATCTCCTTTGAGTAAATGCCAAAGATGGATTTGCAATGTTTACAATGAGTGTGTTCACATGTGATTATTTGAACAGGTATTCAACTACTTACATTTATGTTGAATATGTTTTTCAACTTTATTTTAGAAAATGATTTCCCATTTTCACTTTTTAAATGATTCACAACATGGCAGTAAGTTTGGTTTTTGTTTGATTAACTTGAGCCTCTTCAATTTATTTATTTTTTTTTAATTCAAGGAAGAGAAGCTACAATACCCGGACTTATTGGGAAAATTAAAACTAGCACTGCTTTCACTCACTGCCATTATAACTCAATCAGCAATTTAAAAGTGGTAAAAATAATCAATAATTTTTGATAAGTATCTTCAGACATGTTACATAACGGGTATAAATGTATTGAGGTTTCTCATGTAGGCTTTCAGTTAAACTGTGACATTTAAAAATCTTTTTTAAGTTTTCTGAGAAATCAGAAAAATTTAGGAATGTGGCACAATGAAATATTGATATAAATAAATTTGCTTTTGTAGGGTCTCATTCTATAGTACAAGCTGGTCCTGAACTCACTGTGTATCCCAGGATGGCCTCAAACACACAGCCATCTTCCTGCCTCAGCCTCTCAAGTTCTAAGATTATAGCAAGTGACACCATATTCAGTTTATGTGGTGTTAGGGAATTGAGCTCAGGAAAGTGCTTTAAACACTAAGCTAAGCCACCACCCCTAGCTTGTTTTTTGTAAGCATAGATATTTAGTTTAACAGTGAACACATCAGTTATGAGAGAAAAGTGCTCAATAAAACATTGAACATAATAAAATCAAGTTTTCTTCTTCGGAAGCATAAGTACTATTTGAACAAAATAGCAGTGGGACAATATTAAGTGTCACTTTGTATTTGTGTTCATTTTTCACATTCCACTGTATAATAATTTATTCATTATATCTTAATATAAGGCACAGCAGACATTTTATTCCCTTTAGAAAGTTTTCCTTCTCAAATAATTATGAATTACAATGGAACTGCCTTAATATCTTTAAAGCAAAATATTGCACTCTGGCTCTGAATTAAAATCTGAATTCAGACCACGAGAATGAAAATGCTGCACTATTTATCTCATAATGGAAATATTATTTACTTGATTTTATTACCTTAGATGACTGATGGGCAATCAAAGGTATTCGGAGGAAGATTTTTCTGTGCACTATCTCTCAAGTAATTGGTGCTTCCTAAGTCGATGTCCAAGGGTTATGGTGATGATATCGTGTGTACTGAGTAGTGACAAAATTGTGTTTTATATTTAAGTATGAAAATGTATTTCAATCTGTTCATTTTTGGAGTTACATTGAGAGAAATAGCTGCATTTTATTTTAGATAAATTGTCTGCCCTGCTGCACATCGATGTTTCCACTATGCCATACACCTGCAAAACAAATATACACACATCATTACAACTGCCTGACTTTCGAATTAGAGTTGAACAGAGCCAGCCCGAGGGTAATGCATGAGGACGAAGGTGAGCTTGGGCCTCATCTCATTGATTTCCTCTGTTTGCTTCCAGAATGCTGTATCATTGTTTCTGAATTTTGAGAACCTTCTTATTCCTTTTAATATTCCCTGTCATGAGATAGACTGACGTATTTATTTTAAGACCTGTGGTAGTTTAATGTTTATAATAAACTAACATTGATAAAACACTTACCATGTTGATTTATTAGGTAGCCTAAATTCTAATTGTGTAATTAGTAGAACTTAGCCTATTTCAAAGACTGTCTTGAGCATGACAGATCATGAGAACAGATCCGAGATTGTTGTAAAATTCATATCTATGTGAGATACACGTTTAAGAACTTCACAGATCTAAGTTTTTTCCTTCTCCTTTCCTCTTACACATAGCTCAGTATCATGGAATTTGATTAACAAGTCCCTATGTACCACTTGTTCTTATCAAAGAGGGCATTAAATTCTGAGATGCTTATTTCAGAAGGTCCTAGAAATCCATAAAGGTCTCTGCAATATTAAAACTGTTTTGATAAAAATAATAAGTGCTTATTGGCTTTGTCTACTGAGTTGAAATTTTCTCTAATGGTACCAAAGTATCAATGATGAAAAAACTTCCAATAAATTCCTACAAATCAAAGCTAAAGGTGAAATATATACTTGCTGTCATGGTAGTATTCACTACCAAGAAAAGTCATTTTAAAAATTTAAAAAGCCAGCTCCATTTAGGATTATCCTTAATGAAACAGAAAAAAGAATATTAACCTCCACTCATTAGATAATTGCTTTCTCAATACTTTGTAGGGAAGGACAATGGCAGTGAGCACAGGGTGTTGCATCATGTAGAGTCAAAGCCTGGTTTAAAAATGCTTCTCCTAGTGTTATGAGTTAAATTTTCTCTTTTTTGCAGAATACTATTTTTATTTGAGAATAAAAGCAGATAATATGAATGTTTACATATGTGTCAATTGATAATATTTATTGTGAAAAACAAAATTCTATCTCTCAAGGTAAATTCAGACTTAAGGAAAACATTTAACCATGGGGTAAATGGCTTCCAAATTCTCTGAGTCACTTTGGAAGAGATTAGTGGTGATACTCATAATGACTTTTTTTATATTACGTAATGAATCCTGTCAGAATTCGGGAAATTGGCATAACTCAATGAAACCATATTTACCAAATGAGCAAGATATTTTATTGGGTGAAGTTAAAATATGAAATCACAATATAAAATGTTGCAAAAGTATGCAGGAATAAATGGTATTATGCTGATGGAAATAAGCAAGGTATGCAAAAAATCTTGCACAAACTCATTTAAGTATAGACTCTAAAGCACTTCAAATATGCATTGATACAGCACAAAATCGTAACGTTTCTAGGGCTGAGTGGCAGCTGGGAAGACAAACAGGATGGTGTATGTCAGAGGATGACAGTGGAGGACATGGAGGTGAAACTAGAACACAGATCTAGCGTGCAATAGTTCTACAGCTAAGAAATTGTAGAGCATGTGAGATTATAGAGGATACAATTTTACAGTAATTAAGATTCGTGTTAATTGAATCTTTTAGCTTCTCTTGCCACAAAGGTAAACAAATGAGTGACTATGTGAGATGAGGGATATGTTAATCTGCTTCTTTACCATAACCTTTTACGATTTAGACACATTCATAACATTATATTGCATTCCTTTACTATACACAATTTAATTCACTAAGAAAATAAAATGTTGATGCTACAATGTAATAAAGAATGTAAAGAATATAAATGTTCTTTGATATGCCTTGGAATTGTATACTAGAAATACATTTTAAGAAATCCTTACTTGTCGAGTGTTCAATATGAGAGTGGATACTTGATAGTTACTTTTGATCTATATTGAAAATACACTTCTTTTTTCTATATCCAAATTTGAAGATATATTATCTTCATGTATTCTTAACCAAAAATGAGATTACTGCAAATTGAAAAGCAGAGATGAGAAATGAGTTATGATTTTCAAAGCCAAACATTGAGTTTGCAAAACTGTTGGTATCTTTCTCTTCAATTTTTGCTTTAGAAAACAACTATTTTTCATAAAATTGATCATTTGTGCTCATCTGTAGCCGATTTATTGTTAGATAGAGTAAACTTTAAATCAATGTTCTAAAATTGTTTTTTCCATGTGTGTGGGGTACTGTAGGGTGAGCCTAAAGCCTTCGTTCTTAGCTGCATTCTGAGTCAATTTTTTAAAAATTTTTATTTCATTTATTTTGAGACAGTGTCTCACTACATCAATACATTGTTCAGATTTGCTCTCGTTGGTGGTCTTTGAGCCACAGACTCCCAGCATATTGGCATTAAGGCCTCTGCCCCCTGGCCAGCTTTCAAATCATCCTAATCATGAGACAGTAAACACTGAGGGAATGGCTAGAGACTTGGCTCTCCTGTTAAAGCACTTGCCTTGAAAGCACAAGGCCCTGAGTTTGATTCCACAGCACCACATAAACCAGATGTAGTGGCACACTCCTATAATCCCAGGACTCAAGAGGCCGAGGCAGGAGGATTACCATGAGTCCAAGGAAAGCCAGGGCTCCATAATGAGTTAAGGAGCAATCTGGGCTGCAGAGCAAGACCCTGTCTCAAAAAATAAATAAATAAATAAATAAATAAATAAATAAATAAATAAATATATAAATAAAAAATAAAAAATTAGGAGATGCAACCTGGATTCAACCTGTAGACTCAGAAATTCTTTAAGGTCCCCAAAACATTTCAGTTGGGTTTCTAAGATCAAAAATTGAGAGGACCGTTATTTCAGAGAGCCTAAAAAAAGTCTCTATGTTTAAACTGTCACTGAGTTAACTTTCTTTCAAAATTTTATCCAATGGGATAATTCTCCATCGTCTTTTTTCACCAACCAATCTATTTATTATTACCAGCAGCAGCAGCAGCAGCAGCATTTTTTTTTTTTTTTTTTTTTTTTGAGACAGGGTCTTGCTTTGTAGTCTAGACTGGTCTTGAATTCATCATGTAGCCCAGGTTGGCCTTGAACTCATGGCAAACATCCTGCCTCAGCCTCCCAAGTGCTGGGATTAATAACCACACACTACCACACCCAGTTTTCTTCATCAATATTATGCCACTAAAATAGCATCTTAGAATCTGAAAAGACAAAACAAAACAGTGTCACTTGATATTGTGGTTTGTTCAATATACACTATTCTTTGAAATTTGGTGTTTACCAGTCTCTGATGCACTTTGGACACACTTCTGTGGAGGATTATTTTAACTCTGAATAAAACACTTAATATTCTTACATTTCATTTTCTCACTATAAAACACTGCCTCCACTGTTCTTATTAAATTATAATGTATTAGGAGAACTACTTTGCAGGTAATTAGCAAATAGTCTCTCAGGCTTAGTGGCTAGAACCATGCTAAAGATTAACTGACAAGATTTGTGAGCATTCACACATGTGAAAATATAAGGAAAACTATAGAAAAACAAAATAAAGCATTAAAATTTTAAATATTCACTCTTCATTGATTTATGAATAATAGAAAAATCTAAGTATGTCAAAATAAGCATATCACTACAAATTGATTGTTGAACTATAATTGTGCTGCAGAGGTATAACTTACTAAGTAAATGTTTAAGAAGCAATAATATTGCATGCAAAATTTTCCAAATTTGAGAAATCTTTGTGAAAAAATAAGTATTGAGATGCTCTTTACCATAATAAACAAAATGATACCCTCTACAAAATACCAGAGAAATTTAAAAGGAAGCCTTCATTAAACATATTGCAAAACATGAAATTTTCATATCTAAGAACTGCATCATAATTAAATAAAATAAAAATAAACACTTTTTTTTCTAAAAAGCAGATCGTTAATTGCTTGTACCAAGACAGACTGGAAAGATTTTTAAAACATTTTTTTTAACCTTCTCTAAGTTTGTAACAGTCTACAGGCTTTCCCCCAGCAGCTGTAGCATTATCTGAAATCACTTATATAGGCAAAGGCAGATGAAGGAATTGGAAATAACTTTACCAGGCCCCTCAGCTGGGTGACTGTATCTTAATGTCCTAATTGAGCTGGCAGCATCTTCTAATATTTGGAAAAGATCATCTTCCTTTGTTCTGTCTGAAGCAAAACAAAACTAAACAACAGAAAATGCTGTATTATAACAAATTCTGCCTAAGTCATTGAGAAAAAAAAAAATTCTTCTTAGCTCATTTAGTCTTTATGTTTATTTACCTAATTTCAGGAACAGAGAATTTGATAGACTGTGTAATCCAATTACTCAAAGAAAAATAAAATACAAGTGTCATCAGACAACTGATGATCATTTAAAACAAGGATGCCAGGTAGAGGTCAAAAAAAAAAAAAGATAAGGAAAAAGAGTAGATTTTCTGGTTTTATTTTTCACTGTGATTTGATGGGGTGAAGCTTGAGTTCTTCTGTAGTTAACTCAAAATACAACTTTGAGCAACACTTTGTAACTCAGACACGATACATATGTGCACAAAATACTCAAGTTCAATATAAACATATTTTGCGTATATACACATTAATAAATTAGAAAAGTAGGCTGGAGGAACGACTCAGCGGTTAAAGCGCTTGTGCAAGCGCTAAGCCAAGCACTAAGTACCTGAGTTCGATTCCCCAGCACCGCATAAACCGGGCGTGGTGGCACACGCCTGTAATCCCAGCGCTCTGAGGCTGAGACAGGAGGATTGCCATGAGTCCAAGGCCAGCCTGGGCTCTGAAGTGAATTCAGGACCAGCCTGGACCACAGAGTGAGACCCTGTCTCAAAAAAACAAAAAAAAAATTTAAAAAGTATAAATAAAGACCTAATAGAATGGCATTGCATGTTCATGAAAAAAAAGCCAACTTTGGGCAGGTATTATATGAAAGTACAATGATGCCAATATCTCATCTTTGGAAGAGTCTCTTGTTTCACTACACAGCCTCATGTAATTTGTCTGTTTTTATTTTTTAGGCTAGTATGTTTTTCCAACAAGAAATTCAAAATAATAAAAGATGGATTTCATCCATCTTCTTCATTTGGTATCAATAAACACAATAGTTAGAAAAACTAACATAGATTAACAAATGAAGAATATAGCTTATCACTAATATAGACTTTGTGATGATTTTTTCATTGAGAATGAAAGAATAACAAAATAAAGTCTACACTTCAGACACTGTGCTATGAATAAATGATACAAAGAGAAAGAACTTTATGAAATTTTAAAGTGAAGAGCTACCTGCACAGAACAAACTTTATTTCTCACATTTGCTTTACAGTTGATTAGAAGGATCAATATGTTTGCTGCATCTTCACTTATAGTTTGTTAAACTCTTCTCTGTGCTTTTTTCTATGTTTGTAATACACAGATTAAAATGCCAATAACCTGAAATACTTGAAGTCCAACAACAATATGCATTCAGCTAACTGCTTTATTCAATAATATGCATTGCTTTATTCAAGATATATATATATATATATATATATGTATATATATATATATGTATATATATTTGTATATATAATTTTATATATTATATGTATAAATTTTAGTATATATATATATATTCCATACACACACATATATAATATAAATATTTTTAAAATTCAGTTTCTAAGGTAAAATATAACCCTTTGTGCCTTTGTGTATGGTAATTCTTGGATTTCTCTTTCCTCTATATGGCTGTAGCCTATTAAGTGGATGCCTGACCTCTTTCTGAGTGGTTTTCATTCCTGGATTACTGACAAATTGATGCTATTCAGGATAGAGGAAAGTGACTATAGTATACCAACTTTTTCACTGATACCGTCTACAATTCCACAGGTTTTCATTGCAACTAATGTGAGAAAATATCCATACTCCACATCGCGTGACCCCACTGCCGCTCTCAGATGGCTGTTGCTCCCTGCAGGTGCAGTCTTTTGGGAAGCTTGTTTCTACACTGAATTGCAGTTGCTTGGAAACTCTTCCCTCAAACTTGAGCCAGCTACCTTCCTCGTTTATCCATGTCTTATCGTAATAGTCACCTCAGGAGTAAGGGGTCTAGGTCACTCAATGGCGGATGGCCCCAGATTTTCTTTTCTTCATACTTGCTATTATCTACAGTTACTGTGTTTGCTCATTTGTTGTCTGTTTCCAGTATTTGTCTGAAAATGAAGGCAGTAGTAGTAGTGCCCCCTGTAAGGTTGCAAAGGAGGAATAAATGAATTAGTGTATGCCACACACTGTTAAGGCCATATGATAGTCAATGCTTCATAAGTTTGACTATTACTTTTATCCTCTCAAAGGAAAACAAACATTTCAAGACTAGAAGTAATATCTTACATTCATTCAGATATGTACTCTACAAACTCATAATGACATATTAATCACTCAATAAATATTTCTTTAGTGATTAAATATACTTTCAAGTAGTGAGAATGGTTTGCAGATTATGTTATTTTCTTAGGTGTCTTATACTTGCTTGTTTTCCCTGCCATAGTAGGTGTCTAATACATGTTTGCACCCCTGGAATGAAGACCAGAAACTGTTTGCTAGGAAGAACTGACCTTGGGTCACCTCAGGTCCTTATGGGAATTCCAGGAGAGTCAGCAGAGGGAGAGGGGTGGGGCAGAGGCCAACAGATAGAAAGGAAGGGGGGTCCCACCAGCCTGTATCTTATGGCCAATCTCCCAGACTCTCAGAAGTATGCGGAGTCTTTAGTATCCCCTTGGCCATCAATCTTCAAATCTGAGTTTTGATGTGCTTTGGTTTATGTCTCAGGTAATGACAGTGCACTTGATTCTTCAGGAAGCCCGGTCCAACTGCAGGTTTGTTTCATTTTCTCCAGACTGGGGCTGCCACTCAGGCCGCCTGCTGGTTTAGGGTGGAGACGATGACTCAGCAGGGCCTCCAGCTGCTGGAGCTTGGCTTACATGGTCCCCACCTGTCCCCGGAGCTCCAAGAACTTGCCATACTGGTTTTGGAACACTGCAATATAGCAACTCCCACTCCTCTCCCTGCTTTGCAGTGGGTAATTCAGCTCATAGTGAGGCACCGGATGGCATTGGTGCTTATGTTCCCCAAGGACCACTCCAATAGATTTCTTGGCACAAAGGAGACCCTTGGAGGGCAGCTCATCCTCAAATATAATCTTCCTGGGCCATGCTTTGAGGGACCAGGGGTGGGGTGGGCACAGAGGGCATGGGACACTAGCTTTGAGGCCTTGGCATACCAGTCACAGGAGGGCCAGGGCCAGGTGCATGAGTCTGTGGATTTCTCCAGGAGCCAAGAGCCTGGGAAAGATCTTGGGTGGGCATTAGTTTATGTGAGGTATCTTTCTGGGGTGCTTACCATGCGGGAGCACTTGGGGGTGTAGCCAAGAGTTTCATTTTAATTTGCCAAAATTTCACAGAGATGATTCAAAGGTCTGAAAAATAAGATCTCTATAAAAAGATAATTAATGAAGTTTTATTTATTTAACTTAGAACAAAGAAGATCAGACTTCGCTACAAATGGTCTAATAACTAAAATAATAGCAATCATATCAATAAATTCAGACCTATAACTTCTCCCTTCTGCTTACTCAAGTTTTGAGAAAAAAAATAACAGGAAATTAAGCAGCACACACACACACACACACACACACACACACACACACACACACACACACACTTTTTTTTTTCACTAAGTTCTCACTTCTGAGCAACTTCAATTGACATACTTAAAGTTGAGTCTATGGTGGTAACCAGCTGTTTCTATTTTTATGGAGAATAGAAGAAAAATAGAAAAAAAAGTCAAAAAAAAGATTAGCCAGAAGGAAGATATTCCTTACTGTGAAAGTTATGGGTACCATTCCAATGAGTTGTAAAAAGGAATCATAAACATTTTCTATTTTTTTTAATGTTCATTTTTTGGAAAATATAGCCACATACCAATTTAGCTGGGAGGATCACACAAACACTTTCTATACCTTTTATATAAACATGATTCTTTGTTAGAATTTTAAAAGTTAGGTTTTGAAATATTAATGTAAAGATGTAATGGAATACTTCTATGTAGTCTAGATCGCTTTGTAAAGAAAATATTTCCATAGGCAAATAAAATTTGATTACTACAGGAACAAGGGCATTTTTTTTTCCAGAGTAATAGTTCAACCATTGCAGGCATTTCTAAAAGGTCAGCCAAGTTTGATCTTAATAATCATCTTCATTAAGGAATTTGTTAACCAGTTTATTCACAAGCAATAAAGGAAAGTTTCATTGAAAAATGTTTGTATTTTCTAATTATAAATTTCACAGAACATTCTTCTTAGTAACTTGCTTGACTAAGCAGAAAGGAACTACTTCTACATTTTTACAGTAAGATTAAAAACTTGCTTTGAGGACTTAAGTGATGTTCAAAATATCAAACTATACTAAAAGAGTTTTACAATAATATTAAGCGAGGCCTGGTGTTGCAGGCCTGTAAGCTTTATACTCAGGGAAGTTGAGGAAGGAAGCCAACTCTGGACAACATAGCAACTTAATAAGATTTCATCAAAATTTAAAAATAAAAATTTGTTGTAGATGTAGCTCAGTGTGAAGACCCTAGGCTTGATCTCTAGTACTGCACACGCATACAAACACACACGTGTTCACACACACACACACACACACACACACACACACACACACACACACATACAGATATAGAATTAGGTTCTTAAAGTTTTACAACTAGTTTTGCCAATGTGGGAAATATACTTAAATCTAAAACAAGTTTTTGTTCCCAAATATATACATAATGAAATCTTCTGGATGACTTATCATTTAAATACAGTGAAGGTAATGAGACTGCAGCTAGATAGCATTTTCGGCATTTTTGAAAAGACAATTCTTTTAGGGTTTATTTTTTCTGATTATGTTGCACATCATGTTGGCATTGAATTAGATAGTTTATTTAAAATATAGTTGAATAATTTCGTTAATATAATGAATTATTTTAATTTATGGATTTTAAAAAAGTGATAGGAAAAATGGTAATGTTATTGAAATGTTGGACAAATAATAAGCCATACTGTGACAGGAAGCCCTTCATACAGCAAAGAGAATCAAGACTTTTTTTTTCCCTTTTCTTTGCTTTTTTTATTTTCTTAAAATGGGTCCTGTAGTAAAGAAAAAAAAACCATAATATAGTTAATTAGATTAGATTAGCCAACTCAAAATTAATATTCACATGTTAAACACTGAATTACATCAGTTTGGGGGAAAACTCTAAAGTCATTTACGAAACATGGTATAAAATGATATACATTTATTTACTCCTTTATTTTCCAACAAGCACTCTCATTCTACGTGCAGAGTCCTTTCTCTCCCAATTTCCTTCTCACAAATGGTACAAATGACTATTTTAGCTCAAAAATGCTTCACTTTCAATAGCTTACTTCTTCTGTGGTTTTGTTTTTGCATCTGTTCTTCCTTCACTTTATGCAAACATCCTAGTAGTCTGTCATAAAGAATGAGCCGTTGTTGTAAAAATAGAACATGTTGTGGTCATGTTAGGGTATTGTGTGCCCAGCTTGACCTATTTCTACAACACAGATACATGTCTCATATTCCCATCAGTTTTATGACAAACCAAGTGAGGAATGATCTACTCAAGCACCCAATAGGGATGCAGAAACGGGCCCTCCAGTTTATACCCTTCTTGACTTACATGTGTCTTTCTGACACAGTCATATTTAACTGTGATGATTTGTTTTAACAATATATGTACAGGGTAAACTGTTTCCAATATTGCCATTTTACAACAAGGATTTCCAGTTTCTAATGCACAGATGCTGGGATGCTCAGTATCTTACAATGCATGGCAGAGAACCTCACAATACAAACAATCCACTGGCTTACACTGACAATAGAAGTTAAGCTTTAAAATCGTTGTCCTGCAGGAGCTGTCTGTAGGAAGTTGAATGTTTCTGTTTGCACGTATGGAACAGCACTGTACCTGTCATGTCAAATGCATCTGAAAACATCTGTAGGTTATGATGCTTCTCTGCATACTATTTACAGAGGGACCGTGTGGCAATCAAGGTAAAGAAACTATTTTCCCTATACTTTGACAACTCAACTCTGGAAATGGCTTTATTTAAATCCAACTTCTTAAAATTCCACAGTCTTTTCCTTTGGCCTCAGGGTTAAGAAATTTCTAATCTACATTACTTCTTCCATATAGAATGTATGAATCTCTGTTAGCTATGTGGGCTATGGCTACATAGGTCAGCTCCTCCAGTTCCCCCCTGGAAGTGGCCCATGCACATTTAATCAAAAAAATTTTTTTTCAAACAATATTAGCATCAAGTAATGCTTTAAATGCAATCGTATATTTATGAAATGTCCCAATTAGTGAAACAATGTTAGTTATAACACGATGCTACTAATAATCTCCATACCAAAGTATATAAATAGACTCTAGCAAATACGCTATTTGAGCTAGTTGCCCGAGGATACCCATAGGGAATGAGGGTAGACGATCTGGAAGCAAGAGGGGACATGTGTGTTCCAGGCTGAGCGATCACAGCAGAAAAGACAGGATGACACAGAAACACTGTTTGAAGAATTGCATCTGATTTACTATGGTTGGATTAAAATAACACCTATTAAATCGTGTTTCCCAAATAATACTAAAATTATACACATATTCACTTCCTGATAGATTTGTCACAACATTCATTATTTTCTTCATCAAGAACCAACGTCTAAAGCAGTAGCTATGAATCTCTATATATCTATAGATATGTCTTACACATCTTCAAGTTCACGGATCCTTTTTTACTTAGCAATGCATGTCCAAAACTGTATAAAGCTTCTAGCAAAAACTTTATTATTTTTCAGGGAAAATCAATGGTGAGCTCGTATTCTCAGACACCAATATCATTCCTATTCTGACATCTTTTTCAACTCTGAACAGTAATGCCAATTTTTTGCTGTTGGCCTCCAATTTTTATGACTAAGTTAATATTAATAAATAAAAATATCATTAATTGTCATGACATGATTTTTAAAGAATGAGGTAATTTATGCACAAATGATGTATCGATAAATGAAATAAAAATAATACAATTTTAGTATATTGTAATGAGAACAAATTTTGAAATATTTTGACAACCAGTTAGGCTTAGTCTGTAAAATGGATTATTTACGGATAAAAATGCTATGATATTTCTAATCTAATGAAATTGATAATGTATTATAATAAAATACTATAATAATATACTGTGACATGTATTGTTATGCATAAAATGAAGAATGATTCCCAATGAGTTTAATATGGTAGAAAATGCATATGTGAAATCAACGTATGAAAATAGAAATTCACACACATACACACACACACACACACACACACAAACACACACACTGAGTAAATCCTTTTAGAGTAGTGAGTATAAGATAAACAAAACATCAAAGGACTGATCAACCCATAAAATTGAGTTTTATAATGAAAATTATAAACTATTTATTTTTATTTATTTCTATTTTTTTTTTTTTTTGAGACAGGATCTCACTCTGCAGCCCAGGCTGGTCCTGACCTCACTATGGACCCCAGTCTGGCCTTGGACTCGTGGCAATCCTTCTGTCCCAGCCTCTCAAGTGCTGGAGTTACAGGTGTGCTCCACCACACAGGGCTTGTGTGAGCCAGGGGAGTTGAACTCACACTTAGCGCTTGACTTAGCCCTTGCAATGCAAGCACTTTAACCGCAGAGCCATTCCTCCAGCACAAACTATTTTCTTAATAACTGCCAAAATATAGTGGGCTAGTGGTTAGTTTGATCAACTAAAATTTTTGACACAAATCCATTTTTGAAACAGAGGAATACAATTTTAGACAAAGGAATATGTAAGAAAAGATAGTCATAAGGTTTCCCAGTTCTTTTTGCAGTGCTCTTTGTCCCACAACTATCACTCAGAACTTTCGTGTGGTAATAATTGGCTGTGTACCCAAAAGGTAACCATTACTTTGCACAGGCAGGCAAAGGTATCTTTGGTTTTTCCTTAGTATTTGGATCTTTCCAAGAATGCTTTAAACAGTTCAAGGGATGTACCTTGAGGAGTTTCAGCCAGTTGAAAATTTAAATGTAAGTCTTTCACTCAGTGTGACTTTCTTGTTCACATAGTATTTCTCCAGGGAACAATTTTATGTCAGAATAAAACCATTTTTCCAATATAGAGAAAGGAAGATCACCACAAACTAATACTGAAGCAGCAGAGCAGAGAGATGGATAGAAACTGGTTGCATTGTGCTTCAGAACTGACAAGGTAATTGGTAGAATTTTCAATATTCTTCGCTGCTACCTTTTCTGATTTTTTGAAGGACACCTTCATAACTGATATATTCCTATAAAATAATGCCTGTGATTTAGGATATTAGTGATGGATCCACAAATACTTTCGTCTTGGTTCCCTAAGTCTGCATGAGAAGTTGGCCAGAGGACCACAAGCCTAGGAGTTAGTGAAGAGCTGTGAAAACAATCAGTTGTATGATCCAGGATACAAGATAAAAGTTTTCACAAAGATTGGGTCTCATAACAATTCAATAAGACATTTTGAGTGGAATGAAAGGACTGGGAAACTATCAGTTTTTGGGTATTTTAAAGAGCTAATCGTTAGACTTTTAAATACTATTCTTACTACTTATCCATGCCTTGAAAGTTTTGAGGACCAAGAAATACCACCAGAGATAGAAAATAGCAAAGCCAAAAGAAATAATAAAAAAAGCACTCTCATTTCAGGGTCATCCCCTGTAATCTTTGGATCCTGAGTTGTATTCAGAAATGACAGGAAAAAAAAATAAAATAGATGAGTCATTATATGTGATTGCATTAAATGTTTTGAACCTAAAATTATTATTGAAACTTTGAAATCATTAGAAAATCTTCCTTCAAAATAACTACAAACTGTGATGAAGAAAAGATTATTGCTATTTTTCTACTTAAAATTCCTAAATTAATTTCCTTCAACAAATTGTTACTATTTTAGCCTAATAAAATGAATGTTTCTCCCACACATGCTTTTATTATGGGAGATAGTCTGTTGATTTTGATAAAATAATGAAATAAAATAATATAATGAAATAATTATGAAATAGTAAAAATAATTTGCTAATTGTTGATAATAATATAATAATAATGAAATGGCTTTTCTAATTGTTTTCTGTTCCCTATGAGCATAAGTGCTTTGGTACACACAGACTGATATTTAAGTATTCATTGCAGGTAGTTAAGAATAAAATTCCATTGATAGTTTTACAAAGCGAGACTTAAAATAATAATGAAATAGTGTCCTAAGGGCAAGCAGCCGATGTGGCAGAATGCCTACACTTTAACCACGGCCAGTCTGACACTAACACACTAAG